>JAHHZJ010001026.1:0-132194 GCA_021437245.1 Aegilops speltoides | reverse complement strand
TGAACATTAGAATCATTACCAAGAAACGAAAGTACCGGTAATTTAATTGGCGCATGCGAGCTCTAGTAATTGGTCCCAGATATGTAACAAAGAGGGGCAGTGGGTGTAACAATGGTATTGATGTCCTCATCATCCTCCCTTCTTGAAATGAAGTCGCCCTCGACGAAGCTCATCTTCCTCACCCAAATAAGGCTTCAAATCTGCAATGTTAAAAGTGGACTAACCCCAAAATCTGCAGCAGCTCAAGTTTATATGCATTATCATTTATTTTCTCCAACACCTTAAAGGGACCAGCAGACGTGGTATTAGTTTTGATTTATGCAAATCAGAAATCTATCTCACGCAAATGTAACCAAACAACATCTCCAGTGCAAACACAACATGTTTTCTACCCTTATCTCCAGAAGTTTATATTTAGCATTCATACGCTCAATGTTTTCCTTAGTTAACTCATGCATTTTTAAAATCAATTCAGCACGCTCTTTAGCATCAAAATTAACCTTCTCCAAGATGGAAGAGGCAACAAATCAATAGGTGCACGAGGTAGGAAACCATACACAACTTCAAAAGGGCACATCTTAGTAGTAGAATGCAATGAACGATTATAAGCAAATTCAATATGAGGCAAGCATTCCTCCCACATTTTCTTATTATTCTTGAACAGCCCTAAGCATAGTAGACAATGTTCTATTGACTACTTCAGTTTGTCCATCATTGGGGTGACAAGTAGTACTAAAAAGCAGTTTAGTCCCCAACTTAGCCCATAAACATCTCCAAAAGTGGCTAAGAAATTTAGTATCACGATCTGAAACAATAGTATTTGGCACACCATGCAAGTTTAATAATTTCACGAAAGAACAAATCAGCAACATTAATAGCATCATCGCTTTTATGGCATGGTATAAAGTGTGCCATTTTCGAGAATCTATCCACGACAACAAATATGTTATCCTCCCTTCTTTGTTCGAGGTAAACCTAAAACAAAGTCCATAGATATATCCTCCCAAGGAACACTAGGTACAGGCAAAGGCATATATAAACCATGAGGATTGAGTCGTGACTTAGCTTTTTGACATGTAGTGCAGCGAGCAACAAAACGCTCAACATCCCGTCTCATCTTTGGCCAAAAGAAATGTGTAACAAAAGACGAACGGAGCTAGCTGGAATGCATGGCTTGTTAGCACGGAACACAAATCCATCATTAACGACAAACTTGTTCCATGTTCTTCCTTCTTTACAATTCTGCAATACATCTTTAAAATCAGCATCATGCACATATTGATCTTTGATGGTCTCCAAACCAAATATTTTGAAGTCAAGTTGTGAAAGCATAGTATAGCGATTTAGACAATGCATCAGAATAACATTTTCTTTACCCTTCTTGTGTTTAATGAAATAAGGGAAAGTCTCAATGAATTCAACCCATTTAGCATGTCTACGATTCAGTTTAGCTTGACTTTTAATATGTTTCAAAGATTCATGATCGAATGTATAACAAATTCTTTGGGCCATAAATAATGTTGCCATGTTTCTAAAGTCGTAACAAGAGCATATAATTCTTCATCATAAGTAGAATAATTCAGACTAGGCCCACTCAATTTTTCGTAAAAGTATGCAACAGGTTTGCCATCTTGTAATAACACACCTCCTAATCCAATTCTACTAGCATCACATTCAAGCTCAAAAGTCTTATTAAAATCAGAAGTTGGAGTAAAGGAGCATGTGTCAACTTATCTTTCAACACCGTGAAGGCTTCTTCCCGTATGGTACCCCAAACAAAAGGCACATCCTTCTTTGTAAGCTCATTGAGAGGTGCAGAATGGTGCTGAAATCTCTCACAAAACGCCTATAGAATCCAAATGAGGCCAAGAAAGCTCCTCACTTGTGTGACCGCTTTGGCCATGCCAACTCTCAATAGCTTCAATCTTGGCTTTATCAACTTCAATTCCCCGTGGAGTAACAACATAGCCAAGAAAAGACACTCGGTCGGTGCAAAAGGTGCACTTCCCAAGGTTACCAAACAAACATGCATCACGAGAGCAATAAAACAGCACGAAATGTTCCAAATGTTCCTCCAAAGATCTGCTATAAATCAATATGTCATCAAAGTAAACTACCACAAATCGTCCAATGAAAGCACGAAACTTCGTTCATTAATCTCATGAAAGTACTAGGTGCATTAGTTAACCCAAAGGGCATGACTAACCACTCATATAATCCAAACTTAGTTTTAAATGCTGTTTTACATTCATCCCCCATTTTCATACGAATTTGATGGTATCCACTACGCAAATCAACTTTGGAGAATATTGTAGAGCCACTCAATTCATCAAGCATATCATCTAGCCTAGGAATAGGATGACGATAACGAATAGTAATATTATTAATGCCTCTACAATCAACACGCATACGCCGATGTACCATCCTTTTTCGCACAAGAATAATAGGAACAGACAAGGACTAAGGGATTCACAGATATATCCTTTGTCGAGAAGCTCTTGTACTTGACGATAATCTCCTTTGTCTCCTCTAGATTGGTTCGGTATGGCGACGGTTTGGCTGTGAAGCACCGTAATTAAGTCAACTGATGCTCAATCCCACTAATAGGCGGTATCCTGTGGCACGCCTTGTGGAAAGACGCCAAACTCCCCGCAAAATGTTAGTGACAAGAGGAGGCAAAGAGGAAGGCACGCCCTCGAATGAAAATAATGCCTCTTTGCACACAAAAGCATAGCAAACAGATTTGCTAAAATCTAGCTCATCAATATCGATTTAGTGGCAAGTAAACATGCACTTTTCAATTTAATTTCGTACAACACTAGATGGTTTTCTATTAGGCTTCATATGTTGCTCAAATTCTTTTGCCACAATCTGATTTTCACTCTTATTTTTCTCCTGTTTTGCTTTATTAGCTCTATTAATATCATCTTTCAAAATGGACTCAGAGTCATAGGAAGCAAAGTAATATTTTTATCCTTATGAACAAGAGTATACTGATTGTTTCTACCATGGTGTACAGAATTTTTATCAAATTGCCATGGTCTACCAAGTAATAAGGAACATGCTTGCATAGGTACCACATCACAATCAACATAATCAGATATGTAGAGATACTAAAATGCACACTAACAATACGCCTTACCTTAACCTTGCCGCTGTTGTTGAACCATTGAATGTAGTAAGGATGTGGATGTGGTCTTGTGGTGAGAGATAGCTTCCACCATCTCCATGCTAGCTGTTGTTGCAGCTCCTCCATCTATGATGACGGAATAGAACGCCTTCACAACTCCCTTTGTATGGAACAAATTATGCCTATGATTTTGCTCACTTGTGTAACTCGCACACTCAAAACACGCTGAGCAACTAAACATTCATACCTGCAAGATCTTCAGAGCCATGTATTGTGTCTCATTATCGTAATCATCTCCACCGTGTTCCTCATGTGTAATAAGAGCCAAAGTCTCATCATAGTCACTAGCGGACTCATACCCACCATCCTCAAGAGCAATCATCACACGCTGAGATTTGCATTCTCTCGCAAAATGTCCTCTTCCTTACAACGACGACAAATAATATCACTTGTGTGCCCTGCTGACGCCATGGAAGAAGTAGAGCTCGCAGGTCCGCAGTGTGCTCTTGGTAGATAGTGGTGGTTGTGCCTCGCTTGTATCACGGTTGGAGGTGGCACCACGGAGGTGCCGTGTAGCGTAACGTGGAAGTAGATGATGCACGTGGTGTCCATGATGAAGGTCGGCCTGCGAAAAGTTAGTCCGCCAATGCCTCGCCGATCCTGCACTTCACGCTCAGCTTTACAAGCAAGATGGAATAAACGAGTGATATTATTATAATCCTTATAGTCTAGAATGGTCTGAATCTCTATTTAATCCACCGAGAAAACGCAAGCATAGCTTCGCTCTCCTCAACAATACCACATCTAATCAAGCCGCTTTGTAATTCCCGATAATATTCTTCACAGAATTTTTTCCTTGTCTTAAACACTGCAATTTTTGAAGCAATTCACGTTGATAATATGGTGGAACCCAACGAGTACGCATAGCAGTTTTCAAAGCAGCCCAAGTAGCTGAACAGATATAATCTACAATGTTCGCACCACCAAACACATGCAAAGCTAGTGAAAGCACAAACAGGATATAATCTACAATGTTCTAACTCCCAAGTAAGATATATATCAGAACATATCTACCTTCAAATGATGGAATATTCAATTTCAGTTTAGGAGATGGTCATGATCTCGCACTGAGGGGAGCCCTAACATTGCCATTATTTGCATGTGGACGACCTGGTGGTTGTGGTGCTGGTGGTTGCACGTAGTTCGATGTTGATCAACCTCATCCTTGTAATCTCCCACATAATCATCCTCGCTTGCACCAAAGCAGCAGCAGAGCAGGAGCCAAAGAAGCACCAACAAAGCAGTAGCAAATGCACCAGAATTTTGTCCTCGCTCAATAGGAACACGCCGAGCTCGGCCCATACCGATTCGAAGGGGCGAGTTGTTGTCGCTGCAGAGGTGCGATAGGTGCAGCCGGCGGTGGTTGTGGAAAACGCACGAGCAATTCATCAAACTTGCTATCAAGCTTTGTTTCAAATGTCTTCAATGCCATCTATCTTCTCCATGGCCTCGCAAATCTGTTTAACACATCTTGCACCGTCCAATCATCATTTGTGAAACTTATCATGTAGCTGTTTGTTCGTCAGTTCTCCCAATCAGCCTCATCGGCTTGTGATCCCGCCATGGTTAGCAGAATAGAAACACACAAGAATATGATCCTACAGACTACTAGGAAGTGGTGGTGGTGGTGTGGTGACACACAACCGCAAGCAAATCTCAAATTTACCAGCCTTACCCAACAAAGAAAGCGTGATCGGCAACCGCTAGAAGTCAAAACTCTCAAAGCTTGGATATAGCGATTACCAAGGAGAATCAAACGCACGATGTAGATGTATGTGGAGCTGGAAGGCTTATAATATGGTAGCAAAAAGGTCAAGAATAATCAATTCAGAGATGCAAAGTTGAATAAACGCCAACGACGCAGATCAGGTTGGTCCTAGGCTAGACCGTATAGAGACGCGAGCCTAGAACACTAACAAAATCACGGCGCTGCACGTAAACAAGGAAAAGCACACTCTGAATTTTTTTTTTTTTTTTTTTTTTTTTGCTTTTTTTTTGCTAAAAATCACTATAATGGCGTAGTGTCTCAAAACTCTTGCCAGTCAAATCGACAGATGGTCTCAAAATTTTTCGACCAATTTTTTTTCGATCGCCTCGACCCAAAACCGAATCGGGTCAAAAAACTTTCTATGACGGCGATCGCTCAATACGCTTAGAAACACCTAAAATAGGATAGCCAGAAATTTTTTGTCCCGCATGCTTTTGGAAAATTTTGGGCCTAAACGGAGGGTGGTTTCCTGACTTTTTTTGAAACCAACCTCTTCTACGGACGGCAAAAGATTGCTGAATCCAAACCTACTCGCATAAGGAAACACGAATCGCAAATTAGATGGATCCCGAAACAAACCTAATATGCAAGGAACTCGGATTGGTGGTGGATATATGGTGGTAGGATATGGCAGCGTGGTGGTATATGATAGCGTGGTGGTATATGGATACGGATTCAAGCGTATGATAAGCGTGGTGGTAGATGGCAGGGCGATGATGATGAAAGGCGGCGGCGTGACAACTTATGACCGTAACTCAAACTCTAAAAGACTAGACTCTAAGACCAGAACTAGACACGACGATGCAACCGCAAATTCAACAACGCAAATACAGAAAAGATTATGCAAAGGCTCGATTGGTTCGATATGATGAACTAACCCTAATTTTTTTGTGGCTTTTTCGTGGACTGTAGGTATGAAGAATGACTCGATCTAAACTACGAAAATCAGAAAATCTCACCGAGCAACCCGGAAATCTGATACCACTTGATAGAGGCAAAGGTGTCCCGCCTTTCGATGAGATGGTGGATTTCGCTTTGGTGGAAGTCGACTTTGACGATCCGACTATGAGCGCAGCGAGGACGCCGCGCTTAGCAATCGCTAAACCAACTCCGAGAGGTTATTGACCACGCCGAGCACGATCAACCTGACCACGAGGGTCTATTTCCGCGAGCAAACGAAGAACAAGCAAGAAACCGAGATTGCAACTGGATATTGCGAATATAAGATGAAAGCTTTATTGATCAAGGTGGGGTTCTGGACGCTTTGTCCGGTCGCTGAACACAAACGGCACGCGGGTTGCAGCTATGGCTAACTTTTGATCTAAACAAAACCCAAAGTTCAAACGAAGCCCTAAGGGCTGTATATATGGGGAAAAGGAGGGAATTTCGTGGCCCTTGAGGATGGGGTCCAAACCAACCCTAACTCTTGTTTCCCCACACATACGGACTCTAAAAATAGCCTATACTTAAGTATTTCGAAATTACATGGGCCTGGCCCAATAATAAGGTGACGAGACCTAGAATAGCCTATGGACTAATATTATGAAGTGGCATCTTGTATATTTCATCCAAGGCTTCATGCACTCCTTATGGTGGCTTCAAAGTCCTGAAATCATCACTTGTAACTCCGTTTGATCCCTATGCATGCCATCAACTCCATGCGTGTTCTTGCTCCAATGTTCATCCTTCTCCAAGCTAGGCCCTTCATTTGTAAGCAAAACAAATGTATCCAATTTAGGCAGATCATATTCTCATGAATATTAGAATCATTACCAAGAAACGAAAGTACTGTAATTTAATTGGCGCATGCGAGCTCTAGTAATTGGTCCCAGATATGTAACCAGAGGGGCTGTGGGTGTAACAATGGTATTGATGTCCTCATCACAAGTGTTGTCATCAAGCATATCGTATGGTTTGACAAAGGATTGTGTCATTACATGTAAGCATATCAATCGAGCACAAGCAAAGTAATCATGGGGACAAGTATGCAAATGTGAGGTAGTGATGCAAATATGTGTGAGAAGAGAATAAGCATCTACCTCGAGGTCATAGCAAGCATTCACAAATTTCTCAATAAAATGTCTATGGTAGGCATAAGAATTATTCACAACACCAAATAAAATGAAGTGTCTAAACACATGGGTCAAGTGCAAGACAATCCAAGCATAATGTGCATAGGGTGTAGTGAATATAGTATGACACTCAGCATAATAGAAAGAGAAATTGTTCAACATGTGTGAGGCAATCAAGTCAATCATGTGATAAGCAATGGGAAATGGCATATGTGAAGAAGTGACATTGTTGCAACCAAACATATGATAGGAGCAAGTAATCAAAAAATTGGATGCAACACAAAAGGTGTATATATTGTGAAGCATGGAAATGTGGCAATCATGGGTGAAAGCAATATCCGAACATTTGTGCAAATGGTGCAAGCAACACATGAAGTATGATCCACAATATCCAAGCTCAAGAACGATGTCACCTTGAAAGCGTGTCCTTGTGCATTCTTCACAATGCCTAAGTGGTAGGAAATGTGGTGTAGAAGCTTAGTCGTAGAATCTATGAGGCTCACTCAAGAGCTCGAATGGTCAACTCACGGAAGTGGAAGTCCACACAAAGTCCAAGTATCCTACACATGCACACAACAAAACAAAGAACGATGTGCATGGTAGATAAACACATCATCCATCATGATGGTTCTCTCTCTGCACACAACCATTAGAAGCACAAGTGCATGAATAATATGATGTAACAATGGTTATATTCATGACGCTAGGTACATGGTGCAAAGAAGTAAGGCATGTATGCTTCACAAGAATTATGTAAAAATCTCCAATCATATGTGAGAATGCTATGGGGGAAATCTCATGAGCAAGACTATAAGCATTGTTGCACTCAATACATGGCAAGTCATTTAGCATGAGAGAGGCAACACACGGAGATATATGACAAGAAGCAATATGAATCGTAGTAAAGCATATAGATGGTTGTCACCAACCGCATGAAATGAGCAAGTATGAGTCATTGGTGATGCAACATAAGCAAGCATAGAGATCAAGTCGCAAACTAGTGGAGCGAAGATGCAACACACTAGAGTAAATCATGGTAATCATGTCATGTGAACAAATAATAGTCATAGACAATGGACATGACATATCGCAAGCACGAACACAAAGCAAGATGAAAGTAGCATCATAGGAATGGTGCACGGCAAACATGGCAATAATAAGAGATATCTCCACCAAGCTTGCAAATACACATGAAAGTACTAGAATCAATCATCATGTGTAATGCAAAGCATGGGTCACGTAATGCATGGCAAAGGCATAGTAATGGGCATATCATGCAAAGTGAACCCGCAATATGGGCAAATGATATATAATGGACAATAAGCCATAACCAAGTGAGGGCCATGTAGAAGAAATGTGCAAAGTCTTTGCGCCAAGAGAGCGGTCTGAAAGACAATCCACGTGATCCCAAGTCATCATTGCTCTCTAGAGCTCGCTTTGTCAACTCGTGGATTGCGAGGTTGACAAGTATTCATGGGTACCTACACAAAAGAGAGACAAACCAAAGAAATTGTGGTAGTAAATGTACACATCATCCATCATGATGTGTATGTGCACGTGAATTAGAACAAGATAAGCATCGCCAAAGAAATTTGATGCATGGTATATGAACATGTCATCCATCATGAAAGAATAGTTATTATGTATGACACGATGGGGACACAAATTTAGAATGCAAATATATGGCACATCAATAGCATTTTCATTCAAGGGAAACAAATGGTGCACATAATTATTGGATCATGCAATGGATGGATGGATCAAAATCTACTAACATGTATGAGGAAACTATGGGGTCTCCTCATGAGCAATATCGGAATCATCACCTGGAGAAAATGGATAACATCCAAAACAATGTATATCCAAAGCTAGGTGGTCATGGCATGGCATATGAGATAAATTGATGAGGACATTACTACCATTGTTACACCCACAACCCCTGCTGCTATACATACTGGACCAATTACTAGAGCTCGCCCACGCCAACTAAATTACTGTGTACTTTCGCTTTTGGTAATGATTCTAATGTTCATGAGAATATGATGCTGCCTAAATTGGATACATTTGTTTTACTTACAAATGAAGGGCCTAGCTTGAAGAAGGATGAACATTGGAGCAAGAACAAGCATGGAGATGATGGCATGCGCAAGGGGAACAAGAACGGAGTTACAAGTGATGATTTCAGGACATTGAAGCCACCATAATGAGTGCATGAAGCCTTGGACAAAATATACAGATGCCACTTTATAAATTTCGTCTAGAGGCTATTCTAGGTGCTGCGTCACCTTATTATTGGGCCAGGCCCATGTAATTTCGAAATACATAAGTATAGGCTATTATTAGAGTCCGTATGTGTGGGGAAACCAGAGATAGGGTTAGTTTCGGACCCCTCCACCAAGGGCCACGAAATTCACCCCCTCTTCCTCCATATATACAGCCCTTAGGGCACCGTTTAGACTTTGGGTTTTGTTTAGATTAAAGTTCGCCATAGCTGCAACTTCATGTACTTCGTTTGTGTTCAACGACCAGACAAAGGCGTCACAGAACCCTTCCTTAATCAATAAAGCTTTCATCTTATATTCGCAATATCCGGATTGCAATCTCAGTTTCTTGCTTGTTCTTCGTTTGCTCGCACGTAAATAGACCTCGTAGTCGTTGATCGTGTTCGCGTGGTCAATAACCTCTCGGAGTTGGTTTAGCGACATAAGGCGCGACGCCCTCGCACGCTCGTAGTCGGATCGCCAAAGTCGATTTCCACCAAAGCGATATCCATCATCTCATCGAAAGACAGGCACCTTTGCTCTATCAAGTGGTATCAGATTTCCGTGTTGCTCGTAAGATTTTACAATTTTTCGTAGTTTAGATCGAGTCTGTTTCTTCATACCTATAGTCCACTAAAAAGCCAAAAAATTAGGGTTAATTCATCCCATCCGAACCAATCTGAGCCTTTGCATAATCTTTTTCTCAGATTTGCTTTGTTGAATTTGGCGTTGCATCGCCGTGTCAAGTTGCTGGTCTTAGCGCCTAGTCTTTAGAGTTTCGAAGTTCGCTTTCACAGTTGTCACGCCGCCGCTTGTCGGGGTTGGTGCGCATATGCCAACGGGTGGCTTATCATGGTTGGGGCGTAGTAGAACGTCGCCGTGCTCGGATACGGATGAGGCGAAGACATGCACGCCGCTAATCTTACCCAGCTTCGGGCTCTCCGAGGAGATAATACCCCACCGATGTTTCACGGGTCTCCGCATGATCACTATGGGTGATAAGACAATGGTGCTCCTTGAGCTGTTTTGGGGGCAGGAGGAGCTCGGCCGGCTCTTTCTTGCGCTATGTGTCAAAACCTACTAGGGCCGAACCTTTGCATGGGTGCCCTGGGGTTTAGAGGCCTACTCCGGGGTACAATGGTAATCCGATCAAGGTGGCCCACCATCGGGCCTTCTTGCAGCCGCCCTCCCCGCCGGCTTCGGGCCCGCCGACCGGCTGGCCTCATGGACAGCGTAACACCGGCAGCGCTTCCCGATGACGCAGGCTTGGTCATGGGGTCGTGGGAACAAGGCCGCCGCCGTCTCGGTGATCACTATCGCCACTCCCCGCCCAACTGGTTTATGGCTTAGGGGCTCGCCGAGGCGGCCGACTGGGAGGCCGACTCAGAGGGCCGCCTTCGACTCCCGGCCGCCTTCCTCTATCCCACCGACGGGGCCCGCGATCTCCGGCCAGACGCGGCCATTGTGGGGCACAAAGGCCTTTGTGCACTCGTGGCTGAGAAACAGGAGGCATGGCAACAAAGCTGCTACCACCGGAGATCTCCCGTGACGCGACTCACTATAGCCATGCCTCGCTTCCCTGGGTCCGAGGGGACAGCCACGATGGGGCTGTACTCTCGATCGGTCTTCGTGGAGGTCGCGGGCCGACTCTCACAACCGGCCCCTTGAGAGGTCGCAGTTCGAGTCGGCTTGTCCCAAAGTCGCCATCTTGAGGGCTCGCTTCAAGGTCGCCACCGACTCGCCTTGTCAAGGTCGCCACTGACTCGCCTTCTCAAGGTCGCCACCGACTCGCCTTCTGGAGGTCGCTCGACTCGCCTTCTCAAGGTCGCCTGCTGGTCTCGCCTTCAAGGTCGCCACCGAATCGGCCGAGGGCGCCGCCGCCCCGATGTCTTGAAGATCCTGGTCCCGGTCTGCCACCCATGGCCCATTACTCGGCAAAGAGTCCCCGGCCGGCGGCTCGGCGGCGCTGCTCGCTGGCTTCGCAGTTTCAGCCATGAGCCGACTCGAGAGTCACCGTCACATACCGACAGCCGCCTCACCGAGTCGGCTCGCCCGTGAGAGACCGCCACTGCAGGTCGTGGCGGGAAACCGAGGCGACGGCTACGCTTCCTCGCCATCTATGAGACGGTCCTATCGCATGACGCCACGCGGAGGCGAGTAGCTCGCTCGCCCACGCTGCAGGACGGACGGGCCGCCGTGGGGCCCGCGACACACGCCGCCCCCGAGCGGATCCGCCGCGCCGAGGGTAGTTGGTATCTCCACGCGGTTACCGCGGCGAATTTCGGGGTTTAATCGGGCGCCGTGGGGTCGGGCGCAGCAATCCTCACGCCGCCTCGCTTTCAGCCCACGGGCTATAATAGGCCGAGGGGAGCGGCGCGCAGCACGCGCACTCCTCCCCGCTTTTTTTTCTTCTTCTTCCTTCGCCGCTTTCCTCCTTCGCCTGCCGCTTTTCCTTGCCGACGATGAGTTCTTCCTCCGCCGCTTCGCCTCACGCCCGCGAATGGGATGGCTCGGACGGATGCGGAGGACATCGAAGTTCTTCGCCAACCCGCCGCCTCCCCGAGCGCGATTTGGTGCAGGCTCGCCACGCCGCAGAGAGAGATCCGCCCGCCCGAGGCAAAGCGAAGCGGCTCATCTTCCGCCGATCTCATGCGCTGGATGGGGCTCCCGCGAAGCGGTTCCTCCGCTGCTCGAGCTGTACAACTTGGTACCAAGACCATCTCACCCCCAACACGGTGGTGCTTTTCCGCCGCCACCTCGCGCGAGGGCTACATCGGGCGCTCTCCCCACCTCGAGCTGTGGGGAATTTTTTCTCGGCTCGGATTGCTGCCGCACGCCGCGCAGCGGCGGCACGCATATCGCGACACGGCGCACGACGGCCGACAACCCTTTCCGCCCATCCCGCTGGTGAAGTCGGTGAAGATGTGGCGAAGACGATTTACGCGGAAGAACGCCGCCACCGACGGCGATCGGGTCAACTTGCCGCCTTCACCCCGAAGCCGACCGCCGCCGCTTAGCTGGTCCCATCGGTCGGTCGCCGCCCGGAGTCGGGCGCCGGGCTCGCCCGAAGTCATGACGCAGTCGAGGGGCTCATCGCCCGATCTCCTCGCCGCTTTCGGGCGCGCCGGTACTTCCGCCTAAGGCCGCCCCACCTCATCTGCCGATGAGCGGCCGCATGATCCAAGCCGGCCAGGCACCAAAGACATGCCGCGGGAGAAGTGGCGAATATGGTGAACCTCATCGCCCAATCGCAAGTTCACCGACGAGTGGCAGTTCGGCAAGGAGCCGATCGCGCGACAACCCTTCGCCAAAGGTAAGTTGTTTCCGCTCAGATTTCGATCTCGCTTGTATCCGACTTCGAGCTCGATCTTGTTGGTATTTGAGCAGTAACCTCTCACGACGCCATGGCAGCGCCACGAGAGAGTCAGCGTGAGTACGCCCCGATCATGAGGTCAGCGACGCCGACGACCCCGACTTGGGGTCATGGCGCTGAGGCCGACGCCAAGGCGGCGGAGAGGAAGAAGACGGCGTTCGCACTATCGGCGACCTTCGCCGACTGGCCCGAGGATGACATCGACGCGGAAGTCATCCCGCGCCGCCAACCGAGAGCCGGCCCCTCCAACCAAGCCGGCGTAAAAAGGCGCCACGCTGGCCGAAAAGGCGCCCGCGGCAGCCAAAGAAGCCTGGGGACCGCCGCCACTAAGCTGGAAGAGGCGGCCGCGAAGGCCAACCGCTTCCGGAAGGAAGTGAAGAGGCCGCCACTTGTTTCTTCGTGAGTCCCTTGCCCTTTGTTTCTTTTCTGACTTCGCTTGAACCTTTCTGACTTTCCCCTCCTTCTTCTCCAGCGGCCCCCTCTCCCTTGAGAGAGCCGCCGTGCCCTCCGTCATGGGGTCGGGGGCCACGTCCGCCAATACGCGGCGGGTCGATCCCGCCGCCGACCTCCGGGAGGCGACGGAACAAACGCGCGAGAGAAGCGCGCGGAGGAGGAGGCCGAAGCGCCGAGAGGGCGCAGCCGAGAAGGCGGCCGCCAACGCCCAGCCGCATCCGGATGAGGCCGAGCGCGCCGCGCCGCGCGAAACGAGATGCCGAGGGGCCGCTTGCCGCCGAAGCGGCGATGCTCGCTCTCCTCGCTGCCGCCGCCGCCCCGAAGTTCACGGGCAGATCGGGAGGTCGGCACCGCAAACCTCTTGCGGAGGATGGTGACGACGCCGGGCTCGGACACCCACGCCCGCCCGCCACCTCCGCCGCCTGCTTTCGAGGTCAAGACGGTAAGCAGCCGTGGACCCGCAGGATCCGCCGACCGCGACGATGCCGGCGCGCAGCGCAGCTTCCCAGTCGCCGCGGCCGACACGCCGCCGGTTGAGAGGACGAGCTCGCGCCGCAAGCTCGGAGATCGACATCGCTGCATGGCTAACTCGACGCTGAAGCTTCCAGCTGCCGCGCCCACCGGCTGGTGCGCGCCAAGGCGCACCGCCCGCTGAACCAGCGCTTTTGGACGCTCACCAAGTTGCGCAAAGAAGGCGGCCTCCAGCTTCTACACCAAGACGATTCGCCCCGCGACCTCCGCCCGGTATGCTTCGCTTACCTTTTTCGTTTTTGTCTTTTTTCGTAGGCGCGCCAACACACCCATCGGGTGTAGTCCCCGAAGTTCGAGTCGGCCGCCGAGCAAGCGGCTCGAACTCCTTCTAGCGAGTCTCAAGGCCGACTTTTGCTTTGCCGGCCTTGCAGAGTACCATAACCTCCGCACACGCTTTCAACCGCAACGCTGAAGAGCCGAGAAGCGGATCACGATCCGGGCGGAGAGTCGAGGTGAGCGGATTCTTCCTTCTTCGCGGGCGCACACGCACTGCTGGCTGTAGTCCTCGAGATTCGGCCGATCACGAGCAGTCGCCGGATCTCTCTCGGCGACTTCCTTCTTCTTCTCCGCATGGGCGCGCTGGCGCGCTTACTGGCTGTAGTCCCCGAGATTCGGCCGATCACGAGCAAGCCGGGCCGGATCTCCCCGCGACCTTCCTTGCCGACGATGCTTTGTCTTTCTTGAACTTCAGACGCCAATGCCGCCTTCAAGGGCAGCTGGACGAGGCCAATACCGCCTGCCGCGCTTAAGGAGGAGGAGGCGATAACTCGTCCGAGAGCGCGACCTGCCGACAACGCAGCTGGCCGAAAGCAAAAGGACCTCTTCGAAAGCACAGAGGACGCCAAGTCGCTGGAAGAGGCCTCCTCGACGCCGCCCGCCCTGCCCTCCGCCGGAGGCCGCCTTAGAGTGCATCAGCCTTTACCTGCTTTTTTTGTTCTTTGTTTAAAAACTTGTCACCATGAATAATTCCACCCGCTGGGTGTGATAGAGGCAAAGGTGTCCCGCCTTCGATGAGATGGTGGATTTCGCTTGGTGGAGGTCGACTTTGACGATCCGACCACGAAGGCAGCGAGACGCCGCGCTTTAGCAATCGCTAAACCAACTCCGAGAGGTTATTGACCACGCCGAGCACGATCAACCCGACCACGAGTGATAGAGGCAAAGGTGTCCCGCCTTTCGATGAGATGGTGGATTTCGCTTGGTGGAGGTCGACTTTGACGATCCGACCACGAAGGCAGCGAGGACGCCGCGCTTTAGCAATCGCTAAACCAACTCCGAGAGGTTATTGACCACGCCGAGCACGATCAACCCGACCACGAGGGTCTATTTCCGCGAGCAAATGAAGAACAAGCAAGAAACTGAAATTGCAACTGATATTGCGAATATAAGATGAAAGCTTTATTGATCAAGGTGGGGTTCTGTGACGCTTTGTCCGGTCGTGGAACACAAACGGCACACGGGTTGCAGCTATGGCTAACTTTTAATCTAAACAAAACCTAAGTCTAAACGGTGCCCTAAGGGCTGTATATATGGAGGAAGAGGGGTGAATTTCGTGGCCTTGGTGGAGGGGTCCAAACTAACCCTATCTCTTGTTTCCCCACACACGGACTCTAAAAATAGCCTATACTAATGTATTTCAAAATTACATGGGCCTGGCTCAATAATAAGGTGACGAAGACCTAGAATAGCCTCGGACGAAATTTATGGAGTGGCATCTTGTATATTTCGTCCAAGGCTTCATGCACTCATTATGGTGGCTTCAAAGTCCTGAAATCATCACTTGTAACTCCATTCTTGTCCCCTTATGCATGCCATCATCTCCATGCTGGTTCTTGCTCCAATGTTCATCCTTCTCCAAGTTAGGCCCTACATTTGTAAGCAAAACAAATGTATCCAATTTAATCAGCGCCATATTCTCATGAACATTAGAATCATTACCAAGAAACGAAAGTACCGTAATTTAGTTGGCGCATGCGAGCTCTAGTAATTGGTCCAAGATGTATAGCAGCAGGGGCTGGGTGTAACAATGGTATTGATGTCCTCATCATCCTCCCTTCTGAAATGAAGTCGCCCTCGACGGAAGTTCATCTTCCTCACCCAAATATGGCTTCAAATCTGCAATGTTAAAAGTGGACTAACCCCAAAATCTGCAGCAGCTCAAGTATATATGCATTATCATTTACTTTCTCCAACACCTTAAAGGGACCAGCAGCACGTGGCATTAGCTTTGATTTATGCAAATCAGAAATCTATCCTCACGCAAATGTAACCAAACAAGATCTCCGTGCAAACACAACATGTTTTCTACCCTTATCTCCAAAGAAGTTTATATTTAGCATTCATACGCCAATGTTTTCCTTAGTTAACTCATGCATTTTTAAAATCAATTCAGCACGCTCTTTAGCATCAAAATTAACCTTCTCCAAGATGGAAGAGGCAACAAATCAATAGGTGCACGAGGTAGGAAACCATACACAACTTCAAAAGGGCACATCTTAGTAGTAGAATGCAATGAACGATTATAAGCAAATTCAATATGAGGCAAGCATTCCTCCCACATTTTCTTATTTTTCTTTAGAACAGCCCTAAGCATAGTAGACAATGTTCTATTGACTACTTCAGCTTGTCCATCAGCTTGGGGTGACAAGTAGTACTAAAAAGCAGTTTAGTCCCCAACTTAGCCCATAAACATCTCCAAAAGTGGCTAAGAAATTTAGTATCACGATCTGAAACAATAGTATTTGGCACACCATGCAAGCTTAATAATTTCACGAAAGAACAAATCAGCAACATTGACAAAGATCATCGCTTTTATGACATGGTATAAAGTGTGCCATTTTCGAGAATCTATCCACGACAACAAATATGTTATCCTCCCTTCTTTGTTCTAGGTAAACCTAAAACAAAGTCCATAGATATATCCTCCCAAGGAACACTAGGTACAGTAAAGGCATATATAAACCATGAGGATTATGTCGTGACTTAGCTTTTTGACATGTAGTGCAAATGAGCAATAAAACGCTCAACATCCCGCCTCATCTTTGGCCAAAAGAAATGTGTAGCAAGTACGCCCTCCGCCTTCTTCACGCCAAAGTGTCCCATTAGTCCTCCTCCATGCGCCTCCGCAACAACAAAAGACGAACGGAGCTAGCTGGAATGCATAGCTTGTTAGCACGAACACAAATCCATTATTAACGCACAAACTTGTTCCATGTTCTTCCTTCTTACAATTCTGCAATACATCTTTAAAATCAGCATCATGCACATATTGATCTTTGATGGTCTCCAAACCAAATATTTTGAAGTCAAGTTGTGAAAGCATAGTATAGCGATTTAGACAATGCATCAAGAATAACATTTTCTTTACCCTTCTTGTGTTTAATGACATAAGGGAAAGTCTCAATGAATTCAACCCATTTAGCATGTCTACGATTCAGTTTAGCTTGACTTTTAATATGTTTCAAAGATTCATGATCGAATGTATAACAAATTCTTTGGGCCATAAATAATGTTGCCATGTTTCTAAAGTCCCAACAAGAGCATATAATTCTTTATCATAAGTAGAGTAATTCAGACTAGGCCCACTCAATTTTTCGTAAAAGTATGCAACAGGTTTGCCATCTTGTAATAACACACCTCCTAATCCAATTCCACTAGCATCACATTCAAGCTAAAACTCTTATTAAAATCAGAAGTTGGAGTAAAGGAGCATGTGTCAACTTATCTTTCAATACCGTGAAGGCTTCTTCCGTATGGTACCCCAAACAAAAGGCACATCCTTCTTTGTAAGCTCATTGAGAGGTGCAGCAATGGTGCTGAAATCTCTCACAAAACGCCTATAGAAACCAGCGAGGCCAAGGAAACTCCTCACTTGTGTGACTGCTTTGGGCATGCCAACTCTCAATAGCTTCAATCTTGGCTTTATCAACTTCAATTCCTCGTGGAGTAACAACATAGCCAAGAAAAGATACTCGGTCGGTGCAAAAGGTGCACTTCCTAAGGTTACCAAACAAACGCATCACGAGAGCATTAAAACAGCACGAAATGTTCCAAATGTTCTTCCAAAGATTTGCTATAAATCAGATATCATCAAAATAGACTACCACAAATCGTCCAATGAAAGCACGAAACTTCGCTCATTAATCTCATGAAAGTACTAGGCTTATGATATGGTAGCAAAAATGTCAGAATAATCAAATCAGAGATGCAAAGTTGAATAAACGCCAACGACGGTATCAGGTTGGTCCTAGGCTAGACCGCATAGAGACGCGAGCCTAGAACACTAATAAAATCACGGCGCAAGACGTAAACAAGGGAGGAGCACACTCTGAATTTTTTTTCTCTTTTTTTTTTTTTTTGCACTTTTTTTTCCTCTTTTTTTTTTTTGTTCAAGAACAAAATTTTTTTCGAAAAGTCTACAAATGGTCTAAAACTGCCTAGCCAGAATTTTTGCACTTTTTTTTCCTTTTTTTTTGAACCGAACTATTTTTCTTCCGGGATGGCTTGAAGTTGGGGAGTCCTTCATTGTCACGACTGAGTATCGCGTGATCCGGAAATCGAGAACAATGCAACAATTATCGGACTCGGACTAGGACTGGTGGCGGAGATGAATCTGTGGAACTCGGATCGGTGGCGGAGATGAGTCCGTGGAACTCGGATCGGTGGCGGAGATGAATCTGTGGAACTCGGACCGGTGGCGGATATATGTTGCGTGGACTCGGATGGGCGGATGGCGGCGGATATGTGGTGGCGATATGGATTCGGATTACGTGAATATGTGGTGGTGGTATATGGCAGCGGGCGACGTGACAACCTCGTGAATGTAACTCAAACTCTAAAAGACTAGACTCTAAGACCAGCAACTAGACACCACGATGCAACCGCAAATTCAATAACGCAAATACGTAAAAGATTATGCAAAGGCTCGATTGGTTCGGATATGATGACCTAACCCTAAATTTTTTTTGGCTTTTTCGTGGACTGAGGTATGAAGAATGACTGATCTAAACTACGAAAATCAGAAATCTCACCGAGCAACCTCGGAAATCTGATACCACTTGATAGAGGCAAAGGTGTCCCGCCTTCGGCGAGATGGTGGATTTCGCTGGTGGAGGTCGACTTTGACGATCCGACCACGAAGGCGGCGAGGATGTCGCGCTTTAGCAATCGCTAAACCAACTCCGAGAGGTTATTGACCACGCCGAGCATCGATCAACCCGACCACGAGGGTCTATTTCCGAGCAAACGAACAACAAGCAAGAAACCGAGATTGCAACTGGATATTGCAATATAAGATGAAAGCTTTATTGATCAAGGTGGGGTTCTGTGACGCCTTTGTCCGGTCGTGGAACACAAACGGCACGCCAAGTTGCAGCTATGGCTAACTTTTAATCTAAACAAAACCTAAGTCTAAACGGTGCCCTAAGGGCTGTATATATGGAGGAAGAGGGGTGAATTTCGTGGCCCTTGGTGGAGGGGTCCAAACTAACCCTATCTCTTGTTTCCCACACATACGGACTCTAAAAATAGCCTATACTAATGTATTTCGAAATTACATGGGCCTGGCCTCAATAATAAGGTGACGAAAGACCTAGAATAGCCTCCGGACTAACTTTATGAAGTGGCATCTTGTATATTTCGTCCAAGGCTTCAGCACTCATTATGGTGGCTTCAAAGTCCTGAAATCATCACTTGTAACTCCATTCTGTCCTCTTGGCGCATGCCATCATCTCCATGCTTGTTCTTGCTCCAATGTTCATCCTTCTCCAAGCTAGGCCCTTCATTTGTAAGCAAAACAAATGTATCCAATTTAGGCAGCATCATATTCTCATGAACATTAGAATCATTAGCAAGAAACAAAAGTACCTGGTAATTTAGTTGGCGTGCGCGAGCTCTAGTAATTGGTCCGGTATGTATAACAGCAGGGGCTATGGGTGTAACAATGGTATTGATGTCCTCATCAGGGTGTATTCGGCCAAGGGCCTTATGTAAATATTTATCAAATTTCCGCCTTCCCTTGCTTTGGCTCTTAGACGCTTTTGCCACCTTCCTTCGGTTGCCGCTTTGCCCACCGGGCGGTCAGCTCATGGATCGCCGCCGGGTCAAGCGCCACTACTTTAGGAGGCAAGTACTTAGCCGCTTAGAACGCCGTAGCAAGTTTGGTCGAGATCGGCAGCCGACTCTCAAAGTCGGCCGCCTTTGATAAAGGTTGAGATTATGAGCCGATCGCCGTGAGTCGGCTCGGTAGGGGAGATCGAGCCGGCTTGGGCTATGCGAGCTCTTAAGTCCTTAGTCGCTTATGTGCTGCGCCGCTTTTCCGCTTCTGCTTTATCGATACGCTCATGAGCCGCGGCTTTCAGAGAGACGGCTTTGAGCGCACATTACTTGTCCGACCGTGGAGCATTTCATAGCATTACATGGCGAGTCCCCGGCCGATTATTCGACTCAAAGGCTGCATAAAGATGATAAAAAGGAGAACGATTTCGAAGCGGATCCATATCATACAGTAATCAAAGGCAGTCCCCGAGCTCGCCTCGGGGCCTAAGGTCTTAGTACTTAATACAAAAGGAGGGTAGCGTGATACATATCAAGATCAACTCAGAAAATCTTCAAGAAGATTTATGCCCACGGGCGCCTGCTTCCTTGCCGTAGTCGCTCTCTTGGCGTGCTCGAGGCTTCGAAAGGCCGATCAAGTAGTAGGCGCTGCTCTCAGCACCTTGTCGATGATGAAGGTCTTCCTAAGGCGCCGACAACTTAGGGCCGGCTGTTCTCTCGAATCAGCCGGAGCACAAGGTCGCCTCTTGGAATGATCTTGGCTTGACCTTGCGGTTGTAGTATCGCCGCAGACTCGCTAGTAGATGCCGGACCGACCGAGTGCCAACAGCCGCCCTCTTCCAGCAGGTCGACGCCGCCTTGGCGTGCTTCTTCAGCCTCTTCGTGTACATGGAGACTCGTGGAGAGTCGAATTGTATATCCGCCGATGACAGCCGCACCGTAGACGAGGAAGAACGGCGTGAAGCTGGTTGATCTGCTCGTGTTGTGCGCAGACTCCAGAGGACGGATGGCAGCTCTTCCACTCAAAGAGCCGCCGAAGCGCCGAAAGTGGTTCACCAATCGAGGCTTGATGCCGGATAGGATGAGGCCGCTGGTCCGCTCCACCGGCCGCTTGATCATGGATGGGCAACGGACGCTAGGTCCGGCCGGATGCTCGGCCGCGCAGTAAACGAGCCAAGGCGCTTTTGGCGTAAATTGGTGCCGTTGTTCGTGATGATGCTGTGGTATGCCATACCGCACCGTGATGTCGGCAATGAAGGTCACCGCCAGGCCCGCTTAATTTCTTGATGGGCTTTGCTTCTACCCACTTGGTGAACTTGTCCATCGCGACGAAAGCAAATGAGTCAGCCGCCGGGCCGCCTTTGAAAGGTCCCACCATGTCCAAGCCCCAAACCGCTAAGGGCCAGCGATGGGGATCGTTTTCGCAGAAGCCGGTCAAGGGGCTTGGAGCGAACACCGCACCCTTGCACTTCTTGACTAGTTCTTTAGCTTCTTCCAGTAGTCCGCCAAAAGAAACTGCGGCCGAAAGGCTTTGGCCACGAGCGCCTCGAGGCCGCATGGTGACCACACTCGCCTCGATGGATGTCTTTGAGGATCGCTGGCCTTGTTTCGATTCTACGCAGCGCCAGGACACCAAAGTGACGCCAAGGCCCGACTAACTCTCTGCTGACTATGGTGTAGGCTGCCGCCGGCGCGTTGCACTTGCCGAGCCAGAGTCTCATCCGCAGGCAACTCCTTGTTGACTAGGAACTTGAGGATGGGCTGCGCCCACGAGGGTGCTGCTATCTCTTCGACTGCCACCACAGCGACTTGGACGAGGGTGGCTGGGCTGGGAGGCGGCGGGTTGGACTCTGCTGCCGCTTGCTGAATTGAGGGAATCTCTAGGCCGACTGGCGCAGTCCCCGGCCGATCGTGGCTTTGAGGTCGCTTGTCGGGTCTTGGAGTCGGATCCGACTTTCTCTCGGGGAGCCAAAGACGAAAATGGAGTCGGATTCGTGAAGGCTTGATAGACGGCTTGAGGAGGCGCCAAGGGCGACGCCAAAGGTATCGCTACAGTGGAGCCACTCGCGCAATGCATGTGCTTGATCGTTGTCGCTTTAGGGACGTGAGGAATTCGTGATCCGCCAAAATATCCGTGAGCTGCTGCACCAAGAAGCGGTAGCTTGCCATGTTTGCATCCTTGGCGCCCCACGGATGATCGCCGCACCACCAGTCGGAGTCGCCAGAGTACGTGATCCGCGAATGCCGAGTTCCTTGGCAAGCCGGAGCCCGTGGATGAGCGCCATATTCGGGCGACGTTGTTGGAGGCGGCAAAGTGGATTTGCAGACGATTTGAGCTTGTCGCCTTTGGGGAGGTGAGGATTTACACCGCCCGAGGCCGAGCGCATCTTGGAGCCGCTTAAATGCGCCGCCAATGAGTAGAGTCGGGCGCAGCGGCAGTATTGAGTCTCGCCCACGACGAGGAAGTCGGCTAGCGCCATGATTTGATGGCGGTGCGAGGTTGGTAGTAGATGGTGTATGGAGCCGATCGACACCCCACTTGGCCACTCGCCGAAGCATCTCGACTCCCGATGATCTCGGCGAGTGGAGCGTGCGTACCACGGTGATAGGATGCTCTTGAAAGTAGGGCTTCAGCTTCTTGGCGGCAAAATGCACGCCAGAGCACATCTTCCGTAGTGAGGGTAGTTCGCTTGAAGGTCGACAAGATTTCGCCAGTAATATATCGGTCTCGACCGTAAGCGCTTTGCCTTCCTCTTTGCGCCGACATAATAATCAGGCCGACCACCCGGCCGGTGACGGCGATGTATAAGAGCATGGGCTCTTTGGGAGTCGGAGCCGCCAACATGTGGGGGTCATCAAGATCTTCTTCAGCTTGGAGAAATGCCTCATCCGCCTTTGTGGTTCCACTCAAAAAGTGGTCTTTCATCGCTTGATACAATGGCAGAGCTTTTCGCCAAATTGATCGATGAATCGCTTATTGAAGCTAAACAGCCGTGAACTTTTGCACATCCAACAACACCGGGTACCTCCATCCTTTCTATGGCCTTGATCTTCACAGTGGTTGCACTCTATTCCGCTCGAGACCGTAAAACCAAGGAGCTGGCCGGCCGACTCAACAAGCATTTCTCCGGTTGAGCTTGATGTGGAATCGACGAGATTCTCAAAGGTCTCTCGAGATCCTCTAGCAGCGCCCCACGCTTCTCGCTTTTTACCACCACATCATCTACATAAACATGGGCGCTCGCCGAGTTGCTTGAGGAGGCACTTCGCATGCAACGCCGAAAGGTGGCGCCGCATTCCTCGCCGAACGCCATCGCCGTGCAGCGTATGGCTCCAAACGGCGTGATGAATGCGGTCTTCACCGTCGCTGGATTCAGCTTGATCCGTGATATCCTCGAGTATGCATCCAAGAAGCTCAACAGATCGATCCGCCGTGGAGTCTATCACCGATCGATCCTTGGCGAGCAAACGGATCCTTCGGCAGGCTTTGTTGAGGCTGGTGTAGTCGATGCACATCCGCCATCGCTTGTTCTTCTTCAAGACCAAAGACAGGTTGGCCAGCCATTCCGAAAAACACCTCCATGATGAAGCCGCCGCCGTGAGCCGGGCCATCTCTTCTCCCACTACTCTTCTTTTCTTCGACAAAGCGGCGCAAAGGCTGCCCGACGGGCTTCACATCCGCCCGACATGTAGCTTGTGCTCGGCGACCTGGCTGGTACACCTGCATGTCCTTGGGGACCACGCTAAGATGTCCCGATTCTCACGGAGGAAATCGACGAGCTCGCTTTCCTATTTGTCGCCGAGGCCACCATGACAGACAGCACTCTGGGTGCTCCGGTCCAAGGGTATTTTCTTGGTTTCTTTAGCCGCTTGAACGATCCTTCTACCTCCGACTTTGGGGTCGGGCGACATCTCCGCTGCTTCCCAGCCATCGCCACGACGCGATCAAGGAGCCGCTTCGCTGCGATCACCAAAGACTCGCTAGCCGACCGCTTCAGTCCGCACAAGCGGACGATTTCTTGTAGTCGCCGCGACGGTCAGATCCCTTGAGGTCGGCATCTTCATCTTGAGGTAGGCGAGGGGAACCGCCATGAATTTGGCCAGAGCAGGCCGACCTAGCAGCGCGGTACGGCTCTCCAATCCACCACCGAACCAGATTGGCTCTCGCGAAGTGATCTTTGTCTCCAAGAGGACGCCTATCAGATCTTGCCAATCGGGCGAAAGCAGTGAGAGGCCGGGTACGATTCCATGGAACACGGCGGCGGCTGCTCGCAGCTGCCTCCGCCGATTCCGAAGCTTCCATGGTATCCTTGTACAGATGTTTATGCTGCCGCCTCCGCCTCATCGTGGCTCCGCGAGAAACGGGCGCCCGCTTGTCGCTGGTTAAGGTCGCCCGAGAACTAATGCGAAGAGCCCGGACTCGCATCACCTCGGTGATCCGCCCGACTCCACCGATAGGCTTTGACCAAAGGCATGAACTCGGGGCTTCGCCGCCATCGCTGACTTCTTGCTGCTATTGCGCCGCCGCCGATCATCCGCCAGATCGGTGAACACTACGATGCTCCGTGTTTTCCGAACTCGTTTGACCGCGGCCGACCGGCCGAGCCGCCGCCGCGGAGGCGGCGGAGGCGGCGGCGGCTCAGATGCGGCGGAGGGGCGAGGCCGCTCCCTTGGCGATTCTCGACGAGCCAGCTGGCACTTTCTGGTGGTGGTTTGACGGCTTCGCCACTGCCAGAAACTTGCAAGGACCATCCAGAGTCTGCCAGAAGAGAAAGCCGCAACCAGCTTGACTTGCCGCCTTCCGCCGCTATCGGAGGCTGCCCATCCGCTGCCGATCTTCATCACGCGACCGCGGACTGCCGGTAGTCGGCCGGGGGCTTTGGCGCTTGTTGTCGCTTCGTTGTCGTTGCCGGGCCGGCGCCTCACCGGGCGCTCGGGAGCCTCGGGAGTCACTTTGCCACCGCGGCTGACTTGGATCTCCGCCTTCATAGAGGAGTCGGCCGTATGCATTTGTTCGCATGATTAGCGCTCATCGAGGGTTTCGTGCTCGCCGCAGAGGAGCTTGTGCTTGAGGAGGGTGCCTCTCGCACTCGGCCGTAAGTACTAATGGCTCGCACTCGCACGCCGCAGGAGTTTCGGAGTTCGCCCCAAGGTGAGGTAGTCGCGCTGCCGATTCTTCGGGCCTTGGACGACAAGGAGAGCCGGCGCTGCTTGGGAGGTCGCCAGCGTGGCCGTGAAGGCGAATGAAGGCTTCAAAGAAGTCGACCCAGCTGTTGATGCCGCGGGCTTCAGTTTTTCAGCCATGTCCGCCGTGCTCTCGAGCATGAGAGGAACATACTTGACGGCGACGCTTGTTGCCGCTGGCATGGCGCCGACGGCCGTGGAGTAGTCTATCACCAATCTTCCGCTTCACGGAGCCGTGTACTTGGGCGATCTCGAGGGAGCGTGAACCCTTTGGGAAGGGCTCGCTCGGCGCGGGCCCCGGCAAGGCGGACCCAGCTCGCCTTCTTCTTCTAACGCCAGGATCTGTGGAGTCGGTTGATCCGTGGCGGCATCGTTTTCTCCGACTCTCTCGGCGACTCAAGGCGATCTCCGAGAGTCGGATGCTCAACAGCGCGGAGAGACTCGCCGTTTTTTTGGGGCGGAGGAGGCAGATAATCATCTCGCCGCCCACGGCTCGGGCGCCGCCTTGGTCGCGCCGATGGAGATGCGAAGTCGGTCAGGCTTGCAGCCGCTCTTCTCTCTCTCCGCTGACTCCGCCACCGGGCGTCCGGAGGTCGCGCTTTGATCTCGGCGTAGGGGTAAGTCATCATTCTTCGTTGTTGCGCGGCGCGCGCCGCCGCCACGCTTTTGGCGCAGCAACCGCCGAGCTGTTGACTCGCCTCGCCATCACACAGCGCTTTCACCGCCGAGGTTCCTCGCCGGTCCGCCGCCGGGCGGCGCGGATGTTCTCCGCAGGGTGGCGACACGGGCGCCGCCAACAGATCGGCGATGGTCAAGGCCAAGGCCTCGACCACACCGAGACGGCTCGCCCGCTTAGAGCCGGGCGAGCCGCCCACACGCGTCCATCTCGTGACCGATATGCTTCGACAAGCGCCTCATGCTTGCCAACTTGGTGCCTTCAATGAGCTGAAGGCGGCGCTTCAAAGATCTCGCGTCCCGCATCCTCTCGAGGGGCGCGACAGGTCTCGCAGGCCGCAGCAGCGGGTCTCGGGCGTTTACCGGAGTGCTCGCCGGGCCGGCGACGAGCACCTCGTGACGGCATTTCCGCCGCTTCCTCGCACGGAAGCGCTCGTCAGAAACCACCACGCTGGTGGGGAAGATATCGCGATACGGCGCCGGAGTCGACCAAAGATCGGGTCGGAGGAGTTTACGGACTCAAGTCTACGGCGGGCTCGCCGAGACTTGAAGTTGGTCGAGGAGGCCCGCGAGAAGGCTCTCGGCCACCTGCGTTCGCTACCGGGCACGGGTTCGCTGGAGAGGCGCACTCGCCGATGAGTTCGGCGAGGCCGCCGCTGCGCAGGCGGCTTCGACGCCGCAGCTGGCCGATGCAGACCATCCGGCGAAGCCGGGCTGGC
Organism: Aegilops speltoides; assembly: GCA_021437245.1. Taxonomy (NCBI): domain Eukaryota; kingdom Viridiplantae; phylum Streptophyta; class Magnoliopsida; order Poales; family Poaceae; genus Aegilops; species Aegilops speltoides. Next base: position 105,914 of record JAHHZJ010001026.1, on the reverse strand, counting down.
TGCGCCGCCAGGAGGAAGAGGGTTCCCGCCCGCACAGATCTCCAGACGACGGTGCACTCGCCTCACGGTGGGCGCCAAATGTCGGGGTTGTGCGTATATGCCAACGGGTGGCTTATCATGGTGGGGGCGAGTAGAACGCCGCCGGTGCTCGGATACGGATGAGGCGAAGACATGCACGCCGCGAATCTTACCCAGCTTCGGGCTCTCCGAGGAGATAATACCCTTATCGCTGCTCAAGGGGTCTCCGCATGATCACTATGGGTGATAAAGACAATGGTGCTCCTTGAGCTGTTTTGGGGGGGAGGAGCGAGGCTGGCTCTTTCTCTGCGCTATGTGTCTAAAACCTACTAGGGCCGAACCTTTGCATGGGTGCCCTGGGTTTGAGAGAGGCCTCACTTCGGGTACAATGGTAATCCGACCGGGCGTGACTTCAGCCGCCGGGCCTTCTTGCAGCCGCCCTCCCTGCTGGTGCTGGGCCCGCTGACCGGCGGGCCTCGTGGGATGCGTAACACCGTGCAGCGCCTCGATGACGCAGGCTTGGTCATGGGGTCGTGGGAACAAAGGCCGCCGCCTCGTCTGGTGATCACCGCCGCCACTCCCCGCCCAATCTGGTTTATGGCTTGGGGCCTCGCCGAGGCGGCCGACTGGGAGGCCGACTCTGGGCCGCCTTCGACTCCCGCCGCCTTCCTCTATCCCACCGACGGGGTTCGGCGATCTCCGGCCAGACGCTGCCGTTGGGCACAAAGGCCTTGTGCACTCGTGGGTGAGAAACAGGAGGCATGGCAACAAAGGCCGCCTCCATCGGAGATCTCCCGTGACGCGACTCACCGTAGCCATGCTCGCTTCCCTGGGTCCGAGGGGACAGCCACGATGGGGCTGTACTCGCGATCGGTTCGTGGAAGGTCGCGGGCCGACTTCAACCGCCCCTTGAGAGGTCGCAGTTCGAGTCGGCTTGTCCCAAAGTCGCCATCTTGAGGGCTCGCTTCAAGGTCGCCACCGACTCGCCTTGTCAAGGTCGCCACCGACTCGCCTTCAAGGTCGCCGGCTGACTCGCCTTCGAGGTCGCCATTGACTCGCCTTTCAAGGTCGCCATTGGTCTCGCCTTCAAGGTCGCCACCGAATCGGCCGAGGGCGCGGCCTCGCCCCGATGTCTTGAAGATCCCGGTCCCGGTCCGCTTACCCATGGCCCATTACTCCGACACCGCTGCCATATATCACCACCAAGATCATCATCGCCGCTGCCATATACCACCACCACATATTCACCGCCAATCCGAATCCATATACGCCACCACATATCCGCCGCCATAACGCCAATCCGAAGTTCACCGCAACATGTATCCGCCACCGTCCGAAGTTCCACCAGATTCATCTCCGCCACCAAATCCGAGTTCCACCAGATTCATCTCCGCCACCGTCCGAAGTTCCACCAGATTCATCTCCGCCACCAATCCAATTCCACCAGATTCATCTCCGCCACCAGTCCGAAGTTCCACCAGCCATCTCCGCCACCACCCTATTCCAGCCTAGTATTTTGTTACTCTGCTTTGGTTTTCCAGATCACGCCATACTCCGAGTCGGGATGCATAAGGACTCCCTAACTTCCGTATACCCATAGTAGAGAAATAGTTCCAAACTCAAAAAAGAGGAAAAAAGTGCAAATTCGCTAGGCAGTTTTTAAACCATTTGTAGACTTTTTCGAAAAAATTGTTATGAGCAAAAAAAGAGTAAAAAAGTGCAAAAAAGGAAAAAAGTGAAAAAATTCAGAGTGTGCTCCTCCCTTGTTTACGTGCCGCACCGTGATTTTGTTGGTGTTCTAGGCTCGCCTCTAGCATGCTTAGCCTAGGACCAGCACAAGATCGCTGCTGAGCGCTTATTCAACTTTGCATCTCTCAATTGGTTATTTCAACCCTTTTGCTACCATATTATAAGCCTTCCCAGCTTCACATAAATCTACGCTGCATTTGACTCTCCCTTGTAATCGCTTCTATCCAAGCTTTGAGAGTTTTGACTACAACGGTTGCCGATCACCGCCGCTGGGTAAGAACCGTAAGAATTTGAGATTTGCTTCACGGGTTTGTGATACACCACCACCACTTCTTAGTAGTCTCAGAGGATCATATTCTTGTGTGTTTCTATTTGTGTTAACCATGGTAGGATCATGTCGATGAGACTGATTGGGAGAACTCGACGAACAAATAGCTACATGATAAATTTCAGCAAATGATGAGTGGACAGTGCAAGATGTGCTAAACAGATTTGACGAGGCCATGGAGAAGATAGATGGCGTTGAGAAGACGCTCAAACAAAGCTTGATAGCAAGTTTAATGAATTGCTCGCTGCTTTTCCACAACCACCGCCAGCTGCACCTATCGCACCTCTCGCAACAACAACAAGTAAAACAACGCCTCTTTCGAATGAGTATGGACGAGCACAGCAGTTCCTATTGAGCCAGACAAAATTTCGTGCCATTGCCATCGCTGTTGGTGCTTCAGAGCTCCCGCTGTTATCGCAAAGGTGGAGGAATATTATGAGGATGAGGTTGATCAAAATCAGAACTACGCAGCAGCCACCAAAGACCACCACCAGCAGGTCGACCTCGTATATATTCGCAATGGTAGGCCTGCACTACCACCTCGTATGAGATATTGACCATATTCAAACTGAAATTGAATATTCCACCATTTGAGGGTAGATATGTTCTCGATATATATCTTACTTGGGAGTTAGAAACTCAACAACGCTTTACATATTTACAATATCCCGAGGAGAGACGGGTTGTCATTGCTGTTTGTGCTTTCACTAGTTTTGCATGTGTATGGTGGTCTGAACATTGTAGATTATATCCTATTCCAACTACTTGGGCTGCTTTGAAAACTGCTATACATACTGCTGGTTCCACCATATTATCAACGTGAATTGCTTCAAAAATTGCAGCGCTTAAGACAAGGAAAAATTTCAGAGAAGAATATTATCAAGAATTACAAAGTGGCATGATTAGATGAGGTATTGTTGAGGAGAATGAAGCTATGCTTGCACGCTTTATAGGTGGATTAAATAGAGAGGTTCGCACCATTCTAGAGTATAAGGAGTATACTAATATCACTCGCTTATTCCATCTTGCTTGTAAAGTGAACGTGAAGTGCAGGATCGATGCATTGGCGCCAACTAACTTTTCTCGCAGGTCGACTTTCATCATGGACACCGCGGCATCCTCTACTTCCACTACACCAGCACCTCCATCACTGCTACCTCCACCGTGATACAAGAAAGCAGCACAACCACCACTATCTCGCCAAGAGCGCACTGCCGGGCCCACGCAGAGCTCTTCTTTGTCCATGGCATCAACAGGCACACAAGTGATATTATTTGTCGTCATGTAAGGGAAGAGGTCATTATGCGAGAGAATGCAAATCTCAGCATGTGATGATTGCAACTGAGGATGGTGGGTATGAGTCCGCTAGTGACTATGATGAGGAGACTTTGGCTCTTATTACACGTGAAGAACATGGTGGAGATGATTCTGATCATGAGACGCAATACATGGCTCCGGAAGACGGTGACAGGTATGAATGTTTAGTTGCTCAACGTGTTTTGAGTGTGCAGGTCACACAAGCTGAGCAAAATCAGAGGCACAATTTGTTCCATACAAAGCGAAGTTGTGAAGGAACGCTCGGCGCTGCCATCATAGATGGAGGGAGCTGCAACAACTTGGCTAGCATGGAGTGGTGGAGAAGCTATCTCTCACCACAAGACCACATGCACATCCTTACTACATCCAATGGTTCAACAACAGCGGCAAGGTTAAGGTAACACATACAGTTTGTGTGCATTTCAAAGATTCTACATATGCTGATCATGTTGATTGTGATGTGGTACCTATGCAAGCATGTTCCTTATTACTTGGTCGACTCATGGCAATTTGATAAAAATTCAGACACCATGGTAGAAACAATCAAGATACTCTTGTTCATAAGGATAAAATATTACTTTTCTTCCTATGACTCCTGATTCCATTTTGAAAGATGATATTAATAGAGCTAATAAAGCAAAACGGGAGAAAAATAAGAGTGAAAATCAGATTGTGGCAAAAGAATTTGAGCAACAAATGAAGCCTAATAGTAAACCATCTAGTGTTGCTTCTGAAATTAAATTTAAAAGTGCATGTTTATTTGCCACTAAATCAGATATTGATGAGCTAGACTTCAGCAAATCTATTTGCTATGCTTTTGTGTGCAAAGAGGCATTATTTTCATTAGAGGACGTGCCTTCCTCTTTGCCTCCTGCTGTCACTAAAATTTTGCAGAGTTCACGACGCCTTTCCACAAGACGTACACCGGATTACCTCCCATCCGAGGGATTGAGCATCGATTGACTTAATTCCCGTGCATCATTACCCAACTGCGGCACCATACCGCATCAGTCCCGAGGAGACGAAGGAGATTATGCGCCAAGCATGTGAGCTGCTCGACAAAGGTTATATACGCGAATCCCTTAGTCCTTGTGCTGTTCCTATTATTCTAGTGCCGAAAAAGGATGGTACATCACGATGTGTGTTGATTGTAGAGGCATTAATAATATTACTATTCGTTATCGCCATCCTATTCCTAGGCTAGATGATATGCTTGATGAATTGAGTTGCTCCACAATATTCTCCAAAGTTGATTTATGAGTCGATACCACCTCACCTACACCACTTGAGTGGAATGATAAAGGTAACATAGGTGACGGATGCTCTAGTCCCACTAGTGGACATTCTTGACATTGATTGCTTGCATGATGTTGATCCACCTAGTACCATGCTTCATACTAGTATGATTTCCCCATGTGATGATTTGCCCATTTATGATGAATATGATGATTCTCATGTGGAGTCTGTTAGTAGTGATGCCATGTTACATAGGATTTAACAATTCTTTAGGTCACATCATGTTTGATAATCCCCTTGACTTGTCATATGCTATGCATGAGATCCACCTTTTGTCTTATTTGCAATCTCTTCATAGTGACTATGCATATGCCATTAAAATAAACCCAATTTACACTTATGGCATTTGTTTTTCTGGTGATGATATTGATATGTTCCCTTTGCATCATTTATGATAGAGGCAAAGGTGTCCCGTCTTTCGATGTGATGATGGATATCGCTTGGTGGAAGTTGACTTTGACGATCCGACTACTTAACGCAGCGAGGACGCCGCTACTTAGCAATCGCTAAACCAACTCCGAGAGGTTATTGACCACGCCGAGCACGATCAACCTCGACCACGAGGGTCTATTTCGTATGCAGCAAACGAAGAACAAGCTAGAAACTGAGATTGCAACTGGATATTGCGAATATAAGATGAAAGCTTTATTGATCAAGGAAGGGTTCTGTGGACGCTTTGTCCGGTCGCTGAACACATACGGCACGCCAAGTTGCAGCTATGGCTAACTTTAATCTAAACAAAACCCAAAGTCTAAACGGTGCCCTAAGGGCTGTATATATGGAGGAAGAGGGGTGAATTTCGTGGCCCTTGGTGGAGGGGTCCAAACTAACCCTATCTCTTGTTTCCCACACATACAGACTCTAAAATTAGCCTATACTTATGTATTTCGAAATTACATGGGCCTGGCCCAATAATAAGGTGACGCAGCCATCATCTCCGTTCTTGTTCCCCTTGCGCATGCCATCATCTCCGTGCTTTTTCTTGCTCCAATGTTCATCCTTCTCCAAGCTAGGCCCTTCATTTGTAAGCAAAACAAATGTATCCAATTTAGGCAGCATCATATTCTCATGAACAATAGAATCATTACCAAGAAACGAAAGTAACTGATAATTTAATTGGCATGCGCGAGCTCTAGTAATTGGTCCAAGATATGTAGCAAGAGGGGCTGTGGGTGTAACAATGGTATTGATGTCCTCATCAACGCGGCTGCACCATCCTTTTTAGGCACTAGTATAATAGGAACATCACAAGGACTAAGAGATTCGCGAATATAACCTTTGTCGAGCAGCTCTTGTACTTGACGATAATCTCCTTCGCCTCCTCCGGATTGGTACGGTATGGTGCACGGTTGGTAGCGATGCACCGAATTAAGTCAATTTGATGCTCAATCCTCGAGTAGGTGGTAATCCCGTGGCACGCCTTGTGGAAAGACGCCAAATAACTCTTGCAAAATTTTAGTGACAACAGGAGCAAAGACGAAGGCACGACTCAATGACAATAATGCCTCTTTGCACACAAAAGCATAGCAAACAGATTTGCTAAAATCTAGCTCATCAATATCAGATTTGGTGGCACACAAACATGCACTTTTTAATTTAATTTCAGAACCAACAGTAGATGGTTTCTTATTAGGCTTCATTTTTTTTCTCAAATTCTTTTGCCACAATCTGATTTTCACTTTATTTTTCTCCTGCTTTTGCTTTATTAGCTTTACTAATATCGCTCTTTCAAAATGGAATCAGGAGTAATAGGAAGCAAAGTAATATTTTTATCCTTATGAACAAGAGTATACTGATTGTTTCCACCATGGTGTACATAATTTTTATCAAATTGCCATGGTCTACCAAGTAATAAGGAACATGCTTGCATAGGTACCACATCACAATCCACATAATCAGCATATGTGGAGATACTAAAATGCACACAAACAGTATGTGTTACGTTAACCTTGCCGCCGTTGTTGAACCATTGGATGTAGTAAGGATGTGGATGTGGTCTTGTGGTGAGAGATAGCTTCTCCACCATCTCCATGCTAGCCAAGTTGTTGCAACTCCTCCATCTATGATCACGTGAATGTAACGCCTTCACAACTCCCTTTGTATGGATCAAATTATGCCTCTGATTTTGCTCAGCTTGTGTAACCTGCACACTCAAAACACGCTGAGCAACTAAACATTCATACCGCCAAGATCTTCAGAGCCATGTATTGCGCCTCATGATCGTAATCGCTCCACCGTGTTCTTCATTTGTAATCGAGCCAAAGTCTCCTCATCATAGTCACTAGCGGACTCATACCCACCATCCTCGTGAGCAATCATCACACGCTGAAATTTGCATTCTCTCGCAAAATGTCCTTTTCCCTTACAACGATTTACAAATAATATCACTTGTGTGCCCTGCTGACGCCATGGAAGAAGAAGAGCTCGCAGTGCCCGGCCGGTTTGTTTTGGCAGATAATGGTGGTTGTGCTCGCTTCTTGTATCACGGCCGGAGGTAACAAATGATGGAGGTGTCTGCAGCAGAACGGTGGAAGTAGAGGATGCACGGTGTCCATGATGAAGGTCGACCTGCAGAAAAGTTAGTCCGCGCCAATGCCTCGCCGATCCTCAAGACTTCACGCTCAGCTTTACAAGCAAGATGGAATAAACGAGTGATATTATTATAATCCTTATACTCTAGAATGGTCTCAATCTCTATTTAATCCACCCATAAAACGCAAGCATAGCTTCATTCTCCTCAACAATACCACATCTAATCAAGCCAGCTTTGTAATTCCCGATAATATTCTTCACAGAATTTTTCCTTGTCTTAAACGCTGCAATTTTTGAAGCAATTCACGCTGATAATATGGTGGAACCCAACGAGCACGCATAGCAGTTTTCAAAGCAGCCCAAGTAGCTGGAACAGATATAATCTACAATGTTCGCACCACCAAACACATGCAAAGCTAGTGAAAGCACAAACAGCAAGCAGAACACGCCTCCTCGGATATTGTAAACATGTAATTCGTTGTTCAGTTTCTAACTCCTGTAAGATATATATCGTGAACATATCTACCCTCAAATGGTGGAATATTCAATTTCAGTTTAGGGAGATGGTCATGATCTCGCACTGAGGAGGAGCCCTAACATTGCCATTATTTGCATGTGGACGACCTGGTGGTTGTGGTGCTGGTGGTTGCACGTAGTTCGATGTTGATCAACCTCATCCTCGTAATCTCCCACATAATCATCCTCGCTTGTACCAAAGCAGCAGCAGTAGCAGGAGCCAAAGAAGCACCAACAGCAGAGCAGCGGCACCAGAATTTTGTCCTGCTCAATAGGAACACGCCGAGCCTCGGCCCATACCGATTCGGAGAGGGCGAGTTGTTGTCGCTGCAGAGGTGCGATAGGTGCAGCCGGCGGTGGTTGTGGAAAGCGCCAGCAATTCATCAAACTTGCTATCAAGCTTTGTTTCAAACGCCTTCTCAATGCCATCTATCTTCTCCATGGCCTCGCCAAATCTGTTTAGCACATCTTGCACCTGTCCAATCATCATTTGCTGAAACTTATCATGTAGCTGTTTGTTCGCCAGTTCTCCCAATCAGTCTCATCGGCTTGTGATCCCGCCATGGTTAGCAGCAATAGAAACACACAAGAATATGATCCTACAGACTACTAGGAAGTGGTGGTGGTGGTGTGGTTGACAAATACAACCGCAAGCAAATCTCAAATTCTTACCAGCCTACCCAAAGAAAAGCGTGATCGCAACCATTGTAGTCAAAACTCTCAAAGCTTGGATGTAGCGACATACTGTGGAGAATCAAACGCACGACGAGATGTATGTGGAGCTGGAAGGCTTATAATATGGTAGCAAAAAAGGTCAAGAATAATCAATTCAGAGATGCAAAGTTGAATAAACGCCAACGACGGTATCGGTTGGTCCTAGGCTAGACCGCTAGAGACGCGAGCCTAGAGCACTAACAAAATCACGGCACAAGCACGTAAACAAGGGAAAAGCACACTGGTTTTTTTCGCCTCTTTTTTTATGCTGCTTTTTTTTGCGCGCTTTTTTTTTTTGCGAAAAATCACTATAATGGCGAGTGTCTCAAAACTCTTCCCAAGTCAAATCGACAGATGGGCACGAAATTTTTCGACCAATTTTTTTTTTTCGATCGCCCGACCCAAAACTGAAACGGGTCAAAAAACTTTCTATAACGGCGATGGCTCAATACGCTTAAAAACTTTCTAAAACTTTCTATAACGGCGACTGACCCAAGGCTTCATGCACTCATTATGGTGGCTTCAAAGTCCTGAAATCATCACTTGTAACTCCATTCTTGTCCCCCTTGCGCATGCCATCATCTCCATGCTTGTTCTTGCTCCAATGTTCATCCTTCTCCAAGCTAGGCCCTTCATTTGTAAGCAAAACAAATGTATCCAATTTAGGCAGCATCATATTCTCATGAACATTAGAATCATTACCAAGAAACGAAAGTACCGGTAATTTAGTTGGCGCATGCGAGCTCTAGTAATTGGTCCAAGATGTATAGCAGCAGGGCTGTGGTGTAACAATGGTATTGATGTCCTCATCATCAAATTTACAATGTTCATCATTAAACCATCCCAACGCTGGTGAATAAACCTTACTTGCATCAAATTTACATGCTACAACATGCTTAGATAAGCAAACACGCAATGAGTCATTCGACACGTAATCATCACCAAGATTAGAGGTCATATCAAAATGATTAAACATTGATTCTTTTGCATCAACAGCTAATTCAATGGGTGCTCTCAAAATTGTTGGTATTTCAGTTGTTTGATCACATGGCAAAGTCAAATTATCAATATAATCCTCTAAAATAGGTGGTGTGATCAAAGTAGTGGGTAGCTCAACACATGATGTATTCAAGTTAACTAGGCATGCATCATTCTCATGTAAAAGTGGAAAATCCGTACTTTGTCATTACCTCTTATAGTCAACTCAGATGATGCAGCACTCTCGATGGTGATGTGTCACATGGTGGAGATGATGTAGTCCTCGCAACAACGGATGTGGTTGTCATAGTACGCCTAGTAGTTGAATAAACATCTGATCAACAGCTTGAATGTGCACCGGCGCTTGTTCTCCTTGTGGGCAACACATCGCTTTATTTCTGCTCAGCTTTGCAAGCAAGATGAAACAAATGGTCCATAGGATAACACTCTTCATGAATTAGTATCTCCTGAATATTATGGTTTAATTCTCCCAAAATCTATCCATAAAATCTTCTTCACTTTCTTCTAAAAATGAGTGCAACAAGGTAGTTTGTAAATCATCATAATATTTTGTTACGTGTCACTACCTTGTTTTAAATGTTCCAGTTTTTTAATCATGCCACGAGTATAATAAACATCGCATTTAATCTATCTCTCATAACATGTTTTAAATCATCCCAAGTATTAGGTACATAATCAGGTGTAACCGACAATATTCACTCCACCAAACTAGAGCATAACCAAAGAAAGAACCAACCGCAACCGTAACTTTTTACGCTCATCAAAATTATGGGAAGCAAATATATTATTTATGTCTAACTCCCATTCAATATATAAAGCAGGTCTAAAACGCCATTAAATGGTGGTATAGAAACATGAACCTGATCATGTGCATTTGGATGTTTGTGCACCTCTCGTGACGGTTGTGGTATTTGATAGGTGGTGGCATGTCTCCCGCGATCGACAAAGCCCATGAATTGACTCGATCCTGCCATGATTAGTAGAACAAGAAACAAAATCCAAAAATAATATTCCTATAACTACTAGGATGTGGTGGTAAAACGCCACAAGAAAGCAAATATCAATGTCTTACAAGTTTTTACCATGCAAGAAAGCGTGATCGCAACCAGCGTGTCAAGTAACTCCAATATTGAGTAAAGCGATTGCTGGGGGACGCTCAGATACACGTGTAGAAATATGTGGAGCTGGGTTGGCTATATATGGTAGCAAAATATAGCAATAATCAATTCAAAGATGCAATGTTGAATAAACGCCAACGACGGTATCGTGCTGGTCCTAGGCTAGACCGACTAGAGACGCGAGCCTAGAACACTAATGAGGTCACGCGAGCACAACTAGCATGAATGAAGGATACTAAGTAGCTCTTGACAGCAAGATATAAGTGAAGATCACAACGGCAAAGTGAAGATAATGATGAAAACAACCGCCAAGGTGACATACAACAACTCTCTCTCCAACTTTCCTCTTGAAAAGTTTGAGCCAATTTTCTGATAAATTCTTTCAAATAATGCTACTAACTCAAGCTTTCCAATGCAAAAAGAATCACTCAATTCCGAGTTGATATGAGGAGTCAAAGAATTCTAAAACTGGCATGAAAAATTGGAACAAGTTGTGTCCACGAACTTCAGAGGGCAAAAAGACCTATTTAGAAGCCGATTTTGAGGTGTCAAATAATGAACTAGCTTCTGCAACTATTTAGATGCGCCTCGTTGCTAGCTTCAATTTGAGTACTCACGGGGCCAAAACGGACTTCGTATGAGGAAGATACACCTATTTTACTGAACAGTGCGCAAAACAGATACCAATCCGAATTCAGGTACGAGATTGATTCTAGATAGATCCGTTTTTTTCTTCTCTTTTTTTCTCACGCTTTTTTTTCTTTTCTCTCTCTTTTTTTTTTTTTTTCCTTTTTCTCTTTTTTCTCTTTTTTTCTCCTCTTCCAAGACAAACTAGATAAGATGCAGATTGGATCAAAGCGAAGATGTGAATGACCTCAACTATGATTATGACAATGAACAGCACAGAGCACGTGGTGGAAATTAATAGATGGGATGGTGGACAGCGAAGGGATAATGATGCAGCAAGCGGCGTGACTAATGTGAACAGAACTCAAACTCTAAAGGAACTAGACACTAAGACTAGCAACCCACACGACGATGCAACCGATAATTCAACTATGCAAGCAATGAATAGAAAATTGCAAAGGCTCGATCGGCTTGGATAAAGGATGAACAGATCTAACTTTTTTGTGGCTTTTTCATGGACTGTAGGTACGAATGACAAATGCGATCTAAACTATGAAAACTGTAAAAATCTCACCGAGCAACCTGAAAATCGATACAACTTGAGGTAATGTCCTCTACTCTCTGATTGCTTTTAAGCAACTTGAAGTGTCATTGTTTCAGAGTGCAGTTTGGGTCAGGCAGTGTAACAATGGTATTGATGTCCTCATCATTTGAAGCCATATTTGGTGAGGAAGATGAACTTCCGTCGAGGACTAATTTCATTTCAAGAAGGGAGGATGATGAGGACGCCAATACCATTGTTACACCCACAGCCCCCGCTGCTATACATATCGACCAATTACTAGAATTCACAAGACGCCAACTAAATTACTGTGTACTTTCGCTTTTTGGTAATGATTCTAATGTTCATGAGAATATGATGTCGCTTAAATTGGATACATTTGTTTTGCTTACAAATGAAGGGCCTAGCTTGGAGAAGGATGAACATTGAGCAAGAACAAGCATGGAGATGATGGCATGCTAAGGGGAACAAGAACGGAGTTACAAGTGATGATTTCAGACTTTGAAGCCACCATAATGAGTACATGAAGCCTTGGACGGAATATATAAGATGCCACTTCATAAATTTCTGTCTAGAGGCTATTCTAGGTGCTCACACCTTATTATTGGGCCAGCCCATGTAATTTCGAAATACATAAGTATAGGCTATTTTAGAGTCTCAGATGTGGGGAAACAAGAGATAGGGTTAGTTTCGACCCTCCACCAAGGGCCACGAAATTCACCCTCTTCCTCCATATATACAGCCCTTAGGGCACCGCTTAGACTTTGGGTTTTGTTTAGATTAAAAGTTCGCCATAGCTGCAACTTCGCAGATTTCGCTTGTGTTCAACGACTGCATAAAGGCGCCACAGTAACCCCACCTTGATCAATAAAGCTTTCATCTTATATTCACAATATCCAGATTGCAATCTCAGCTTTCTTGCTTGTTCTTCGCTTGCTCGCAGGAAATGCACTCGTGGTCGTTGATCGTGTTCGGCGTAGTCAATAACCTCCTGAGTTGGTTTAGCGATTGCTATATGCGAACGCCCTCGCACGCCAGTAGTCGGATCACAAAGTCGACTTCCACCAAAGCGAAATCCACCATCTCATCAAAAGACGGGACACCTCCGCCTATCAATAGGCTATTTTAGAGTTCATATGTGGGGAAACAAGAGATAGGGTTAGTTTCGACCCTCCACCAAGGGCCACGAAATTCACCCCTCTTCCTCCATATATACAGCCCATAGGGCACCGCTTAGACTTTGGGTTTTGTTTAGATTAAAAGTTCGCCATAGCTGCAACTTCACAGATTTCGCTTGTGTTCAACGACTGCATAAAGGCGCCACGTAACCCCACCTTGATCAATAAAGCTTTCATCTTATATTCGCAACATCCAGATTGCAATCTCAATTTCTTGCTTGTTCTTCGCTTGCTCGCAGGAAATGCACTCGTGGTCGTTGATCGTGTTCGCGGGTCAATAACCTCTCGGAGTTGGTTTAGCGACATATATGGACATCCTCGCACGTTCGTAGTCGGATCGTCAAAGTCGACTTCCACCAAAGCGAAATCCGCCATCTCATCGAAAGACGGGACACCTTTGCTTCTATCATATCTACCCTCAAATGGTGGAATATTCAATTTCGGTTTAGGAAGATGGTCATGATCTCGTACCTTAGGGGGAGCCCTACCATTTCCATTATTTGCATGTGGACGACCTGGTGGTTGTGGAGCTGGTGGTTGCACGTAGTTCTGATTTTGATCAACCTCATCCTCGTAATCTCTCGCATAATCATCCTCCGCATCAGCAGCAGGAGCCACAGAAGTATCAACAGGGGCACTAACAGTTTGGCCAGGTTGAAGAAGGACACGGCTCGCTCGACGGAGGGTTGTTTCGCGACGTGGAGGTAGTTGTTGTTGTTGTTGTTGTTGCTGCAGAGGTGCGGCAGGTGTAGCCGGTGGCCGGAAGACGACAAGCAGCTTCATTAAATCTGTTATCGAGCTTTGTTTCAACGCCTTCTCAATGCCGTGATCTTCTATGGCCTCTTCAAAATTGTTCAAGACATCTTGCACCTGCTCACCATCATTTGCTGAAACTTATCATGAAGCTCCTTATTCGTTAAGTTCTCCCAACAATCTCGCCGGCTTGTGATCCCGCCATGGTTAGCAGAATAGAAACACACAAGAATATGATCCCACAGACTACTAACAAGTGGTGGTGGTGGTGTCACAACCACAAGCAAAACGCAAATTTTACCAGTTCTACCAAAGAAGAAAGGTGATTGGCAACCGCTAGAAGTCAAAAACTCTTAAAGCTTGATAGAGCGATTACTGTGGAGAGTCAAGCGCACGACATAGATGTATGTGGAGATGGGAAGGCTTATAAAGTGGTAGCAAAAGGTCAGAATAATCAATTCAGAGATGCAAAGTTGAATAAACGCTCAACGACGGTAGATCAGGTTGGTCCTAGGCTAGACCGTGCTAGAGACGCGAGCCTAGAACACTAACAAAATCACGGCGCGACACGTAAACAAGGGAGGAGCACACTCTGATTTTTTTTCTCTTTTTTTTGCACATTTTTCCTCTTCTTTTTTTTTGCTCCGCAACAATTTTTTTTTGAAAAAGTCTACAAATGGTCTAAAAACTGCCTAGCCAGAATTTTCTAGACTTTCTTTTGCACTTTTTTTTAAACTGGAACTATTTTTCTTGTATGGGTGGCACTGATGTTGGGAAGTCTGACTTGGTCATGACTCTGAGTATGGCGTGATCTCGAAATCAAATCAAACCAACAAATACCGGACTCGGACCGGTGGCGGAGATGAATCTGTGGAAACTCGACTTGTGGCGGATATATGTAGGGCGGTGGAACACAGACTGGTGGCGGATCACTGATGGAGGTGGACTCAGATTATAGTGATGGCGGTGAATATGTGGTATATGGCAGCGGTGATGACGATGGTGGTATATGGCAGCGGTGATGACGATGGTGGTATATGGCAGCAGTGATGACGATGGTGGTATATGGCAGCAGTGATGGATGCGGCGGCGGTGTGACAACTTGTGAACAGAACTCAAAACTCTATAAGAATAGACGCTAAGACCGGCAACTTGACGCGACGATGCAACCGCAAATTCAACAAAGCAAAATACTGAAAAGACTATAAAAAGGCTCAGACTGGTTCAGACAGGATGAACTAACCCTAATTATTTTTGTTCGCTTTTTCATGGACTATAGGTATGAAGAATGACTCGATCTAATCTACTTAAAATCAGAAAATCTCACCAAGCAACCACCACTTGATAGAGGCAAAGGTGTCCTGCCTTCGATGAGATGGTGGCTATCGCTTTGGAGGAAGTCGACTTTGACGATCCGACTACGGTTAGGCGAGGACGCCGCTACTTTAGCAATCGCTAAACCAACTCCGAGAGGTTATTGACCACGCCAGAGCACGATCAACCTGACCACAAAGGTCTGTTTCCTGCAGGCAAATGAAGAACAAGTGTTGTAGGGGTCAAACCCTAGGAAAGATCTTTTCACACTTGGAGGGGGAAAGGAGGAAAACACTCAAGAACACCAAGAACAAAAATCTCAAACAAACCCAAATATCACATCCACTAGAGTAGCACACATGAGATCCACAAGATTACAAGATCAATACAAGGAGAGTAGCACTTGGTAAATTCTTCCCACTAGGTGAGGTCTTGATGATCTTCTCCAAGAGGAGGCCTTGATAATCCAATGGATTCTTCCCCAGGTGGGGGCATGATCTCCTAAGAGTAGGGGATACAAGGAGCAAAGGCTCACAATGCTTAGTCTAATCTTTGCTAAATCTACAAATGACCTAGGAGGTGTCCTTATATAGTCTAGGGGCGAAACAAGGCAAGAAGAGAGGGGTACAAGGCCAAAAAGGCCATCAACGTGCGGCTGAACGAAGGGGGCCGGGCACCCGGGCAACTTGGGCCGGGCACCCGGACTACTCAGGGGCCGGCTGGCATGTGGCCGGGCACCCGGGGGTGGCGCTGGAGACGGCCGGGCGGGGTAGCCGGGCACCTGGGGCCTAAGTCCTGGCACCCGGGTGGCGCTGAGATGGCCGGTGGAGCGGCCGGCACCAGCGCCTAGCCCGGCACCTGGGCAGAGCCCAGCGGGCTGGGCAGAGGGGGCTGGGCACCCGGGCACGGCAAGAGGTGGCTGGGGGCCTGCACACGGGGCTGCAGGTGTTGGGCACCCGGGGCGTCCAGGGGTTTGCCCTTCTCCTCCTTCTTCATCCTTCTCGCTCTTCCTTCCTTCTCTTCCTTCCCTTGCTTCGAGGGCACTTGAGTCTCCGCCCTCTCCTTCTCACCATCGCCTTCTTGGTACCTAAGCATGCACAATGTTTCCGATGATGGTAGAATCCAATTCTAATGTGAAACCGAGCAAAACCCAAGAGGAGAGAGTCAACCTCGCTCGATGGCGTGTACATGCTCGTGTCATTGGTCCATTTGGAGCTTATGGTGGTGATGGAGTGTCGGTGCGGGTAGTCGAGGGATGCTCCGTGATCATCTCCCCTTGGGAGAGATCCATCCACGGATCATGCTCTTCATCACCAAGGTACTTGTCCAAGTATTTGACGTTGAAGATGTCGCTAACGCTAGAAGTTGTCGCAGGATGTCGACCTTGTAGGCGCTATCGCTAGAAGCGCATGCATCACCTTGAATGGTCCATCGGCTCTTGGAAGTAGCTTGACTTATGCCCTTGGGGAAGCGGTCTTTATGGAGATGTATCCATACTTGATCACCCAGTTGGAAAACCATAGGAGACTTGTTGAGGTTGAGCTTGAAGCGAGTCGTTGTACTTGGCGCCGATCATGGAACGTGTTTCTTCATGCATCTTCTTGAGGTAGGCAGCTCTTGCACTTGCGCCCATGTTTGCTCGTTTGAAGCGGTAGAGGAAGGATGTCCAATGGCGATAAAGGGTTGAAACCGAGACGACCTCAAGGGGACTTGCCGTTGTAGAGTGTCTTGCACGATTGTAGGCGATTTCGGCGATGGGTAGGCACTCCTCCCACTCCTTGATGTTCTTCTTGATCAACACACGAGGAGAGTCGCAAGCGTCCGTTGGTGACTTCCGCTTGTCCATCAGTTTGAGGATGATATGCCGGAGAATAGTAGCTTGATCCCGAGCTTGGCGATAGTGTCTTCCAAAAGTAGCTTAAGAACTTGACGCCTCGCCCGACACAATTGTCTTTGGAACGCCTGCACCTCCAGATTTCCATGACCGCTGTCGATGAGTTGTTGTACTTGCTGCTGAATCTCCTTTGTCTCTTCGGGTTGACGCGTAGGGAGCCTTGTTTGGAAGAGGAGCGCCGGGGAAGAGGTCGATTCGATGCTCAATGCTTCGAAGAGGAGGGAGACCCGGAGGTAGCTCATCAGGGAAAACATCTTGAAATTCCTGCAAAAGAGATTGAAACACCAAAGGTAGCTCGTGAGCGGTGTTACTTTTTGGTTCTCCATCCTTGCCCACAAGGACAAAGTGCATCACACTCGATGGGTTCTCACACACTTCTCTCATCTCACTTTTTGTGGCAAATAGTATGAGGTTTTTCTCTAGGCTAAGAGGCGCCAAGTTTGGCTTGTGGCTCTCACTCACGCTTGGGTGGCTTGCTTGTCGGCCTCACTTGACTAGGAGACATAGGTCGAGCACATATTCCTTCCGATGAGGACGCCAATACCATTGTTACACCCACAGCCCCTACCGCTATACATACCGGACCAATTACTAGAGCTCACAGACGCCAACTAAATTACTGTGTACTTTCGCTTGGCAGCGATTCTAATGTTCATGAGAATATGATGCTGCTTAAATTGGGTACATTTGTTTTGCTTACAAATGAAGGGCCTAGCTTGGAGAAGGATGAACATTGGAGCAAGAACAAGCATGGAGATGATGGCATGCAAGGGGGACAAGAATGGAGTTACAAGTGATGATTTCAGACTTTGAAGCCACCATAATGAGTGCATGAAGCCTTGGACGAAATATACAAGATGCCACTTCATAAAGTTCGTCCAGAGGCTATTCTAGGTGCTGCACACCTTATTATTGGGCCAGCCCATGTAATTTCGAAATACATTAGTATAGGCTATTTTAGAGTCCGATGTGTGGGGAACAAGAGATAGGGTTAGTTTCGACCCTCCACCAAGGGCCACGAAATTCACCCCTCTTCCTCCATATATACAGCCCTTAGGGCACCGCTTAGACTTGGGTTTTGTTTAGATTAAAAGTTCGCCATAGCTGCAACTTCACAGATTTCGCTTGTGTTCAACGACTGCACAAAGGCGCCACACAACCCCACCTTGATCAATAAAGCTTTCATCTTATATTTGCAATATCCAGATTGCAATCTCAGCTTGCTTGTTCTTCATTTGCTCGCAGGAAATGCACTCGTGGTCGTTGATCGTGTTCGCGGGTCAATAACCTCTCGGAGTTGGTTTAGCGACATATATGCGCGACGCCCTCGCACGCTCGTAGTCGGATCGTCAAAGTCGACTTCCACCAAAGCGAAATCCACCATCTCATCGAAAGACGGGACACCTCCGCCTCTATCACCTTCCCTTTCATCTTGAAGCTATAGTGATTGGTACGCCCATTGTGGATAACACCACGGTCGAATTGCCATGGTCGACCAAGTAGGAGGTGGCAAACGGTCATTGGGACCACATCACACTCCAAAGTGTCCTCATATGCACCAATTTGGAAGGAGACTTGGACCGTATGCTCAACTCGGATAGTGTCGGAGTCACTTAGCCATTGAACCTTGTAAGTTTGCGGATGCTTCCACTTGACCAAGTGAAGCTTGGAGCATAGTTCTTCACTTGCCAAATTGTGACAACTACCTCCATCGATGATGACCTTGACGGACCTTCCGTTGATGCAGGCCTTGGTGTGGAAGATGTGGCACCGTTGGTCTTCTTCTTGGTGGTGTTGAAGCATCAAGACCTTGGAGACCACGAGAGATGGACTTGAATCATTGTCACAAAAGACTTGGTCATCTTCATCTTCGTTCACGTGCCGGTGCATGGCCACGTGCTCTATGGCTTCCATTTCTTCTTCACTCATTGAGTCATATGTGCCGTCATCGTTGGAGATCATTGTTCGCTTGTTGGTGCATTGGAAGGACTTGTGGCCTCGGCCGCCACATGTGAAGCACTTGATTGAACTTGTCTTGACGGGATCATCGGGAGGCGCCGAAGGTGAAGGAGTCTTGGATTTGTAGGTGCTTGTCGGAGGGCGAGTCGAGGAAGGTGCCACTTGCTTGGGACTTGACTTGTCGCCGGTACTTGGTGATGCTCGAGTTGATGTAGGAGGTGCCGAAGTTGCAGGAGCTTGAGAGTAGGAGCCGTAGGTCTTGGACGAGTACTTGGCGTATTTGAAGTCATCTTGCACTTGTCGCTCGGCCTTGGTCACTTGATGAACTAGCTCAAGAAGGTTGGAGTATGGTTGGAAGTCGGCGATCCGCTTGATTGGGTGGTTGAGGCCGCTCAAGAAGCGTGTCATTGTTTGCTCACAACTTCCTTGACACTGCTCATATCATGGCAATCCCCATTTCTTGGTAGTATTCTCGCCACCGCCTTGGTGCCTTGCTTGAGGAGTTGCAACTTCTTGAAAAGATCTCGAGTGTAGTGAGTAGGCACAAAGCGGCTCTCATGACTTCCTTCATGGCTTCCCTAGTTGTGATTGGTGGTTCACCTCTTGTATGTCGTCGCCCATCACTTGTTCCCACCAAATGAGGACGAGTCTTGGAATTCGAGGAGGCCATGGTTATCTTCTTTTCTTCATCGAGTTGTGGAGGCAAAAATCTTGTCCACCTTCAATGCCCAAGAGAGATATTCTTCGGGATCATTGCTTCCGGAGAACTTTGGCATGGTGAGCTTGAGCTTGACATAGCAGAGTTCTTCATCTGGTTGTGATATCGCTCTTGCCTTGGAAAGTCCTCAAATGCTCGCTCTCATGATGTCGCCTTGGCGTGGAGGAGGGTCTTGAAGAACCTGCTCCACTTGGTGTCGCTCTTATCTTGGAGGAGGGCGAGGAATGTGCGCTTGGTTGCGCCTTTCTTGTTGTTCTTCGGCCGGGTGGGTTCTTCTTGTATTTCGCGTCAAGAGCTTCCTTTGTTCTCGTGACTTGGCGGTTATGGACTTCAACGGCTCTAGTGGCCTCGCAGAGAGCTTGTTGTGCTTCAAGTGCTTGAGCTTCACGGTCGAGGGCTTGTGCTTCACGCTGTTTTGTGCTTGTCAAGTGCATCACCATCTTGAGGGGCTTGAGGTGGTACTTGAGGAGGTATTTTGATGTCGAGCATCCTCGCTCATCCCCATGGACGATCTACATCTCCCTCAACACCACTTGGACCCATGACAAGAGCTAGAGCAAAGGCTATCGAAGATAAGGTGAACTCGCCCTTTCCGAGCTTCTCTCTCTACTCACGAGACTTGGCTACTTCTCATATGGACACTCTGTGTGATCAGTACTTGGAGGAGAGCCACGGACAGTTACACCCAATGGCCAAGCTGGCAAGGACGCCAAGCATGGACATCAAGAAGAAAGGCCGCTTAGAAGCTACAGCACCGGACGACCGGCGGGTCCCGACGTCCGAGCCTCGGGAGATGCTACAACAGAGAAGGAAGATAGGACAAAGCTATAGGCCACGGACGATCGGTCCTTCCTGACGTCCGGCGACTCCTGTGGCTATGGATTTACCGACGCCCGGACGTCCGGCAACTGGAGACCGGAAAGGAAATTAACGGAAGACCGAAGCCACCGGACGACCGGCCGACCGGGACCAGAGCCGAATGTACGGAAGTCCGACAGCCCCGGAAGTCCGGACCGTTCCGAAGCCTAGGACGTCCGACACGTGAGTGCTGATTTCGTGTTGGGCCGCAGCCCATGTACCTCTTCGCCCCTAGACTATATATACTCTTTCGTCCCCACCTTTCTGTGGTAGCATTGATTAGCTCATATTTGTGTGAGAGTTTTGCTCATCCATTTGGATACTTCTCCTCGAGTTCACGACCTCTTCGGAGAAGATCCCCAAGCGGATTCAAGACCCTTTCTAGGGAAGACTATCAAGACTCTCCTCACGGAGAAGAACGGTTCCTTTTTTTCCTCACCTTTGTTGATTGTGGATCATGTGTTACTCTTTGTGTTCGTGATCTAGCACTTGTGTGATTGATTCCTTGTCGGTTTAGTGATTTTCTCGCTTTCCCTGTTTTCCCTTTGTGCTTCCGCTGTTCTTCGTGATTCCCGTGAGGATCCACTCCAAACGTAAGATCGCCACCATAGGGTTCCGCCTACATCATCTTGGTATCATGAGCCACGTTGATCATGTTTTTGGAGCCCCTACCCTGTTTTCTAGCTTGATTTTGTTGTTTTCGCCCTAAATCCGAAAATCCCCACCAAAAATAGCCCCAAATTTTTTTGTGATTTGTTGGTGAGTTGAGATTTTGTTGATTTGGTTCATGGATTTGAGTTGCTACGTGGATCTAGCTTTCCCCACCCTCCCCACCCTTTTCCATCCACCAATCCGCCGATTTCGACCTCACCATCTCCATCCACCCCGAATCGCAAGTAGCTCATCCTGTGGCTCGAATTTCGCCAGCATCGGACGATCGAACGATCAGAAAACCGGACGTCCACAAACTCGATTTAAACAGAAATTTTCAGTTCGCCACCACCACATCCCCACCTTCCACCACATCTTCCAAACACAAATACACCACCATCCTCCCCAATACATCCGATGATGATGTTAACACATTTTGGTCCTTGAGATTTTGAGTTGTGGCTCCTGTCCTATTGTGTTTCGGCTATTTAGATATGGTTCGACTTCATCATCACCACGGCTCATCTTCGCAAGGGTCTCATCATCGCCAAGGACGGTAACTTCGACGACATCTTTGTCATACCTTGCAATTGCATTGATACCCCACATGGCCTTACTTTTGCGTAGCTTACCCATCGAGACTAGGCATTGAGTATTGCCGGCAATGTGACTTGTGCACATTAGTGATCATACTCCATATCATACATACCATACCATCGTGGTGCATATCTTAGCATCAACTTCTGTGTCACAAAGTTGTCATCGCATACACAATTACTCTTTTGGTTCGTGAAGTTTTGCATGAGAAAAGAGCTCAAAAGTGAAAGAGCCACCCAAGCTTTTAAGCAAAGAGGGAAGATAAGCAAAGAGCTTATGAGCAAGAACCATAGCATCATACTACATTAAGATTGTCATATAAGATCATCTTGGATCATAGCACCGAAATACCATACATATAGCATACTTGGGATAGAGATCGTTGTAATTTTGCCTAGTAGGTTGTGCACAAGTTCCATAGCCGCCTATCGTGCAATCGTATAAGGCCCCTCTAGTATTGTGCAACAAGAGCATTTTCGTGATTCCACATATTGGCTCACTTTTGGTATGCACAATCCCATCTATCTATTTGAGTGTGTGTTTCCGTGTTCCACTACTTGCTTGGTCTACTTGTTGCATTTGAAAATTTGTGAATCATTTCCAACATTATTGAAGCTCACTTACTATTGCATCAAATTTTATGCCACCATCCTAACCAAGCTCCACCATAAGCTTTTACTTGTGTAGGTGTGAGAACCGACAAGAATTGGTACCAATAGTGCTATTTCGTTGTCCGCAATTGGTATTAGTTCTTCTCCTTCTACCACTCACATCTTGCTTGGAATGATGGATAGGCCAAGTACTTCTACCAACCCACTCTTCATCGAGCAAGACGACGACATGTCATCATACGTCACCAAGAGCCACCTCTTTGGTGCACAACGAAGCGCTACATCAAGAGCAACAAGCAATGAATGACCGTGATCGACAACCTCGCCACCGACTTATGACTTTCGAGCAACGACACGAGACTACTTTGACAACAAGCTCGACGCAAGACAAGCAAGAGAACGATGCAAGAATGGACAAGATCCGCGCCTGTTGGTGAACCGCCTCCTTCTACATCGCCATACTCAAGACGGAGCCACTCAAGTCGACATCCGACGAATCCTTCTCCGCCAAGTACACCTCATCGAACACTCTTCGACGAGCCGCCACAAGACCGCTATGCATCTCGAAACCCGCTACACGTCAAGCATTCACAAGAGGGAGCCAATGAGCAAGTCCCTCATCCTCAATCAAATCAAGTCGCTTTTGCCCAAGCTCAAGAACGACAATGTCTTCGGCGCCAAGAGGAAGAACGAGCGCGTCTACACCAAGAGGAACAAGACGCCGAGGCTCATAGTCTTCAACAACAACAACGAGAAGCACAAGCTCTTGAGGCGGAACGCGCCCTTCAAGAATCAAGTCGAGCCATCGCCAACCGCAATCGCGAACGGCGCAATCAAGAGGAAGCCCTTCGAGAAGAAATCCAAGAGAGGAACTACCATCCGCGTGTCCAACGTCAAGCTCCACAAGCTCCTTCACAAGCTCGTCAAGCTCCACCTCAACCTCAAGTTCAACAAGAGCAAGTTGATCATGGACTTCCTCCATGCCAAGAGCAACATGAGGATGAGTACCCTCCACGTCAAGGGCGTCATCATCACCATCGCCAACAACACAACGAAGAGTGAATGAGTCCTGGACTAGGGGATGTCCGGATAGCCGAACTATCATCATCGGCCGTACTCCAAGACTATGAAGATACAAGATTGAAGACTTCGTCCCGTGTCCGGATGGGACTATCCTTCGCGTGGCAGGCAAGCTGATGAGGACATCATTACCATTGTTACACCCACAGCCCCTACTGTTACATATACGGGACCAATTACTAGAGCTCGCGCACGCCAATAAAATTACCTGTACTTTCGCTTTTTGGTAATGATTTTAATGTTCATGAGAATATGATGCTGCTTAAATTGGATACATTTGTTTTATGCATAAATGAAGGGCCTAGCTTGGAGAAGGATGAACATTGGAGCAAGAACACGATGGAGTTGATGGCATGCTAAGGGGATCAAGAACGGAGTTACAAGTGATGATTTCAGACTTTGAAGCCACCATAAGGAGTGCATGAAGCCTTGGACGAAATATACAAGATGCCACTTCATAATATTCGTCCATAGGCTATTCTAGGTGCTGCACACCTTAATATTGGGCCAGGCCCATGTAATTTCGAAATACTTAAGTATAGGCTATTTTAGAGTCCAGATGTGGGGAAACAAGAGATAGGGTTGGTTTCGACCCCACCCTCAAGGGCCACGAAATTCTCCTCTTCCCCCATATATACAGCCCTTAGGGCACCGCTTAGACTTTGGGTTTTGTTTAGATCAAAAGTTCGCCATAGCTGCAACTTCACAGATTTCGCTTGTGTTCAACGACTGCATAAAGGCGCCACAGTAACCCCACCTTGATCAATAAAGCTTTCATCTTATATTCGCAATATCCAGATTGCAATCTCAGCTTGCTTGTTCTTCGCTTGCTCGCAGGAAATAGACCTCGTGGTCGTTGATCGTGTTCGCGCGGGTCAATAACCTCTCGGAGTTGGTTTAGCGACATATATGCGACGCCCTCGCACGTCAGAGTCGGACCACAAAGTCGATTTCCACCAAAGCGAAATCCACCATCTCATCGAAAGACGGACACCTTTGCGCCTATCAAGTGGTATCAGATTTCCGTGTTGCTCGGTGAGATTTTACAGCTTTTCGTAGTTTAGATCGAGTCTGTCTTCATACCTATAGTCCACTTAAAAAGCCAAAAAAATTAGGTTAGTTCATCCTATCCAACCAGCCGAGCCTTTGCATAATCTTTTCTCAGATTTGCATTGTTGAATTTATGTTGCATCGCCGTGTCTAGTTGCTGGTCTTAGAGTCTAGTCTTTAGAGTTTCGAAGTTCGTCATAAGTGTCACGCCGCCGCACCATTATCATCGCCTCGCCATCTACCACCACCGCTTATCCGCCACCGCTCAACAGATCCATATACCACCACCGCTATCCGCCACCGCTCAATCCGATCCATATACCACCACCGCTCCATATATCACCACCGCTGCCATCGACCTCCATATATCCACCACCAATCCGAGTCCATATATTAGGTTTGTTTTCGATCCATCTAGTTTTCCGATTCGTGTTTCCTTGTCCGAGTAGGTTTCGATTCCAGCAATCTTTTGCCGTCCGAGAAGAGGTTGGTTTCAAAAATAACCTCGTGACGCCAGTAGTCGGATCGCCAAAGTCGACTTCCACCAAAGCGAAATCCACCATCTCATCGAAAGACGGACACCTTTGCCTCTATCAAGTGGTATCGATTTCCGTGTTGCTCGGTGTGATTTTACAGCTTTTTCGTAGTTTAGATCGAGTCTGTCTTCATACCTATAGTCCACTAAAAAGCCAAAAAATTTAGGGTTAGTTCATCCTATCCAACCAGTCCGAGCCTTTGCATAATCTTTTTCAGATTTGCATTGTTGAATTTATGTTGCATCGTCGTGTCTAGTTGCTGGTCTTAGAGTCTAGTCTTTAGAGTTTCGAAGTTCGTCATAAGTGTCACGCCGCCGCACCATTATCATCGCCTCGCCATCTACCACCACCGCTTATCCGCCACCGCTCAACTGTGATCCATATACCACCACCGCTATCCGCCACCGCTCAATCAGATCCATATACCACCACCGCTTCCATATATCACCACCGCCATCGACCTCCATATATCCACCACCAATCCGAGTCCATATATTAGGTTTGTTTTCGATCCATCTAGTTTTCCGATTCGTGTTTCCTTGTCCGAGTAGGTTTCGATTCCAGCAATCTTTTGCCGTCCGTAGAAGAGGTTGGTTTCAAAAATAACCGCGACGCCAGTAGTCGGATCGCCAAAGTCGACTTCCACCAAAGCGAAATCCACCATCTCATCGAAAGACGGACACCTTTGCCTCTATCAAGTGGTATCAGATTTCCGTGTTGCTCGGTGAGATTTTACGCTTTTCGTAGTTTAGATCGAGTCTGCCTTCATACCTATAGTCCACTTAAAAAGCCAAAAAAAATTAGGTTAGTTCATCCTATCCAACCAGTCCGAGCCTTTGCATAATCTTTTTCAGATTTGCATTGTTGAATTTATGTTGCATCGTCGTGTCTAGTTGCTGGTCTTAGAGTCTAGTCTTTAGAGTTTCGAGTTCGTCATAAGTGTCACGCCGCTGCACCATTATCATCGCCTCGCCATCTACCACCACCGCTTATCCGCCACCGCTCAATCCAGATCCATATACCACCACCGCTTCCAAATATCACCACCGCTGCCATCGACCTCCATATATCCACCACCAATCCGAGTCCATATATTAGGTTTGTTTTCGGGATCCATCTAGTTTTCCGATTCGTGTTTCCTTGTCTGAGTAGGTTTCGGATTCCAGCAATCTTTTGCCGTCCGTAGAAGAGGTTGGTTTCAAAAATAACCTCGTGACGTCAGAGTCGAATCGCCAAAGTCGACTTCCACCAAAGCGAAATCCACCATCTCATCGAAGACGGACACCTTTGCCTCTATCAAGTGGTATCGATTTCCGTGTTGCTCGTGAGATTTTACAGCTTTTCGTAGTTTAGATCGAGTCTGTCTTCATACCTATAGTCCACTTAAAAAGCCAAAAAAATTAGGTTAGTTCATCCTATCGTAACCACCGAGCCTTTGCATAATCTTTTTCAGATTTGCATTGTTGAATTTATGTTGCATCGCCGTGTCTAGTTGCTGGTCTTAGAGTCTAGTCTTTAGAGTTTCGAAGTTCGTCATAAGTGTCACGCCGCTGCACCATTATCATCGCTCGCCATCTACCACCACCGCTTATCCGCCACCGCTCAATCCGTGATCCATATACCACCACCGCTTATCCGCCACCGCTCAATCAGATCCATATACCACCACCGCCCATATATCACCACCGCCGCCATCGACCTCCATATATCCACCACCAATCCGAGTCCATATATTAGGTTTGTTTTCGGATCCATCTAGTTTTCCGATTCGTGTTTCCTTGTCCGAGTAGGTTTCGATTCCAGCAATCTTTTGCCGTCCGTAGAAGAGGTTGGTTTCAAAAATAACCTCGACGCCAGTAGTCGGATCGCCAAAGTCGATTTCCACCAAAGCGAAATCCACCATCTCATCGAAAGACGGGACACCTTTGCCTCTATCAAGTGGTATCGATTTCGTGTTGCTCGTGAGATTTTACAGCTTTTCGTAGTTTAGATCGAGTCTGTCTTCATACCTATAGTCCACTTAAAAAGCCAAAAAAATTAGGTTAGTTCATCCTATCCAACCAGTCCGAGCCTTTGCATAATCTTTTCTCAGATTTGCATTGTTGAATTTATGTTGCATCGTCGTGTCTAGTTGCTGGTCTTAGAGTCTAGTCTTTAGAGTTTCGAAGTTCGTCATAAGTGTCACGCCGCTGCACCATTATCATCGCCTCGCCATCTACCACCACCGCTTATCCGCCACCGCTCAATCCGTGATCCATATACCACCACCGCTTCCAAATATCACCACCGCTGCCATCGACCTCCATATATCCACCACCAATCCGAGTCCATATATTAGGTTTGTTTTCGATCCATCTAGTTTTCCGATTCGTGTTTCTTGTCCGAGTAGGTTTCGATTCCAGCAATCTTTTGTCCGTCCGTAGAAGAGGTTGGTTTCAAAAATAATCCTCGCGACGTCAGAGTCGAATCGTCAAAGTCGATTTCCACCAAAGCGAAATCCACCATCTCATCGAAAGACGGGACACCTTTGCCTCTATCAAGTGGTATCGATTTCCGTGTTGCTCGTGAGATTTTACAGCTTTTCGTAGTTTAGATCGAGTCTGTCTTCATACCTATAGTCCACTTAAAAAGCCAAAAAATTAGGGTTAGTTCATCCTATCGTAACCAGTCCGAGCCTTTGCATAATCTTTTTCAGATTTGCATTGTTGAATTTATGTTGCATCGTCGTGTCTAGTTGCTGGTCTTAGAGTCTAGTCTTTAGAGTTTCGAGTTCGTCATAAGTGTCACGCCGCTGCACCATTATCATCGCCTCGCCATCTACCACCACCGCTTATCCGCCACCGCTCAATCCGTGATCCATATACCACCACCGCTATCCGCCACCGCTCAACTGTGATCCATATACCACCACCGCTTCCATATATCACCACCGCTGCCATCGACTCCATATATCCACCACCAATCCGAGTCCATATATTAGGTTTGTTTTCGATCCATCTAGTTTTCCGATTCGTTTTCCTTGTCCGAGTAGGTTTCGATTCCAGCAATCTTTTGCCGTCTGTAGAAGAGGTTGGTTTCAAAATAATCCTCGTGACGCCAGTAGTCGGATCGCCAAAGTCGATTTCCACCAAAGCGAAATCCACCATCTCATCGAAAGATGGGACACCTTTGCCTCTATCAAGTGGTATCAGATTTCCGTGTTGCTCGGTGAGATTTTACGCTTTTCGTAGTTTAGATCGAGTCTGTCTTCATACCTATAGTCCACTTAAAAAGCCAAAAAAATTAGGTTAGTTCATCCTATCCAACCAGTCCGAGCCTTTGCGTAATCTTTTCAGATTTGCATTGTTGAATTTATGTTGCATCATCGTGTCTAGTTGCTGGTCTTAGAGTCTACTTTTAGAGTTTCGATTTCGGTCATAAGTGTCACGCCGCCGCACCATTATCATTGCCCTGCCATCTACCACCACCGCTTATCCGCCACCGCTCAATCCAGATCCATATACCACCACCGCTTATCCGCCACCGCTCAATCCAGATCCATATACCACCACCGCCCATATATCACCACCGCCATCGACTCCATATATCCACCACCAATCCGAGTCCATATATTAGGTTTGTTTTCGATCCATCTAGTTTTCCGATTCGTGTTTCCTTGTCCGAGTAGGTTTCGATTCCAGCAATCTTTTGCCGTCCGTAGAAGAGGTTGGTTTCAAAAATAACCTCGTGACGCCAGAGTCGGATCGCCAAAGTCGACTTCCACCAAAGCGAAATCCACCATCTCATCGAAAGACGGACACCTTTGCCTCTATCAAGTGGTATCAGATTTCCAGTGTTGCTCGTGAGATTTTACAGCTTTTCGTAGTTTAGATCGAGTCTGTCTTCATACCTATAGTCCACTTAAAAGCCAAAAAAAATTAGGTTAGTTCATCCTATCCAACCAGTCCGGGCCTTTGCATAATCTTTTTCAGATTTGCATTGTTGAATTTATGTTGCATCGCCGTGTCTAGTTGCTGGTCTTAGAGTCTAGTCTTTAGAGTTTCGAAGTTCGTCATAAGTGTCACGCCGCCGCACCATTATCATCGCCTCGCCATCTACCACCACCGCTTATCCGCCACCGCTCAATCCAGATCCATATACCACCACCGCTATCCGCCACCGCTCAATCCGTATCCATATACCACCACCGCTTCCATATATCACCACCGCTGCCATCGACTCCATATATCCACCACCAATCCGAGTCCATATATTAGGTTTGTTTTCGATCCATCTAGTTTTCCGATTCGTGTTTCCTTGTCTCGAGTAGGTTTCGATTCCAGCAATCTTTTGCCGTCCGTAGAAGAGGTTGGTTTCAAAATAATCCTCGTGACGCCAGAGTCGGATCGCCAAAGTCGACTTCCACCAAAGCGAAATCCACCATCTCATCGAAAGATGGGACACCTTTGCCTCTATCAAGTGGTATCAGATTTCCGTGTTGCTCGTGAGATTTTACAGCTTTTCGTAGTTTAGATCGAGTCTGTCTTCATACCTATAGTCCACTTAAAAGCCAAAAAAATTAGGTTAGTTCATCCTATCCAACCAGTCCGAGCCTTTATGTAATCTTTTTCAGATTTGCATTGTTGAATTTATGTTGCATCATCGTGTCTAGTTGCTGGTCTTAGAGTCTACTCTTTAGAGTTTCGATTTCGGTCATAAGTGTCACGCCGCCGCACCATTATCATCGCCTCGCCATCTACCACCACCGCTTATCCGCCACCGCTCAATCCGATCCATATACCACCACCGCTTATCCGCCACCGCTCAATCCAGATCCATATACCACCACCGCCCATATATCACCACCGCCATCGACTCCATATATCCACCACCAATCCGAGTCCATATATTAGGTTTGTTTTCGATCCATCTAGTTTTCGGATTCGTGTTTCCTTGTCCGAGTAGGTTTCGATTCCAGCAATCTTTTGTCATCCGTAGAAGAGGTTGGTTTCAAAAATAATCCTCGTGACGCCGTAGTCGGATCGTCAAAGTCGACTTCCACCAAAGCGAAATCCACCATCTCATCGAAAGACGGACACCTTTGCCTCTATCAAGTGGTATCGATTTCCAGTGTTGCTCGTGAGATTTTACAGCTTTTTCGTAGTTTAGATCGAGTCCGTCTTCATACCTATAGTCCACTTAAAAAGCCAAAAAAATTAGGTTAGTTCATCCTATCCGAACCACTGCGGCTTTTGCATAATCTTTTCTCAGATTTGCATTGTTGAATTTATGTTGCATCGCCGTGTCTAGTTGCTGGTCTTAGAGTCTAGTCTTTAGAGTTTCGAGTTCTGTCATAAGTGTCACGCCGCCGCACCATTATCATCGCCTCGCCATCTACCACCACCGCTTATCCGCCACCGCTCAATCAGATCCATATACCACCACCGCTTATCCGCCACCGCTCAACTGTGATCCATATACCACCACCGCTTCCATATATCACCACCGCGCCATCGACTTCCATATATCCACCACCAATCCGAGTCCATATATTAGGTTTGTTTTCGGATCCATCTAGTTTTCCGATTCGTGTTTCCTTGTCCGAGTAGGTTTCGATTCCAGCAATCTTTTGTCATTAGAAGAGGTTGGTTTCAAAAATAACCTCGTGACGTCAGAGTCGGATCGCCAAAGTCGACTTCCACCAAAGCGAAATCCACCATCTCATCGAAAGACGGACACCTTTGCCTCTATCAAGTGGTATCGATTTCCGTGTTGCTCGTGAGATTTTACAGCTTTTCGTAGTTTAGATCGAGTCTGTCTTCATACCTATAGTCCACGAAAAAGCCAAAAAATAGGGTTAGTTCATCCTATCCAACCACCGAGCCTTTGCATAATCTTTTTCAGATTTGCATTGTTGAATTTATGTTGCATCGCCGTGTCTAGTTGCTGGTCTTAGAGTCTAGTCTTTAGAGTTTCGAAGTTCGTCATAAGTGTCACGCCGCTGCACCATTATCATCGCCTCGCCATCTACCACCACCGCTTATCCGCCACCGCTCAATCTGTGATCCATATACCACCACCGCTTATCCGCCACCGCTCAATCCAGATCCATATACCACCACCGCCCATATATCACCACCGCTGCCATCGACCTCCATATATCCACCACCAATCCGAGTCCATATATTAGGTTTGTTTTCGGATCCATCTAGTGTTCGATTCGTGTTTCCTTGTCTCGAGTAGGTTTCGATTCCAGCAATCTTTTGCCGTCCGTAGAAGAGGTTGGTTTCAAAATAATCCTCGACGCCAGTAGTCGGATCGCAAAGTCGACTTCCACCAAAGCAAAATCCACCATCTCATCGAAAGACGGGACACCTTTGCCTCTATCAAGTGGTATCAGATTTCCGTGTTGCTCGTGAGATTTTACGCTTTTTCGTAGTTTAGATCGAGTCTGTCTTCATACCTATAGTCCACGAAAAAGCCAAAAAAATTAGGTTAGTTCATCCTATCCAACCAGTCCGAGCCTTTGCATAATCTTTTTCAGATTTGCATTGTTGAATTTGTGGTTGCATCGCCGTGTCTAGTTGCTGGTCTTAGAGTCTAGTCTTTAGAGTTTCGAAGTTCTCGTCATAAGTGTCACGCGTCACCGCACCATTATCATCGCCTCGCCATCTACCACCACCGCTTATCCGCCACCGCTCAACTGATCCATATACCACCACCGCTTATCCGCCACCGCTCAATCAGATCCATATACCACCACCGCTTCCATATATCACCACCGCCCATCGACTTCCATATATCCACCACCAATCCGAGTCCATATATGAGGTTTGTTTTCGATCCATCTAGTTTTCCGATTCGTGTTTCCTTGTCTCGAGTAGGTTTCGATTCCAGCAATCTTTTGTCCGTCCGTAGAAGAGGTTGGTTTCAAAAATCCTCGACGTCAGAGTCGGATCGCCAAAGTCGACTTCCACCAAAGCGAAATCCACCATCTCATCGAAGACGGACACCTTTGCCTCTATCAAGTGGTATCAGATTTCCGTGTTGCTCGGTGAGATTTTACAGCTTTTCGTAGTTTAGATCGAGTCTGCTCTTCATACCTATAGTCCACGAAAAAGCCAAAAAAATTAGGTTAGTTCATCCTATCCAACCAGTCCGAGCCTTTGCATAATCTTTTCTCAGATTTGCATTGTTGAATTTATGTTGCATCGTCGTGTCTAGTTGCTGGTCTTAGAGTCTAGTCTTTAGAGTTTCGAAGTTCGTCATAAGTGTCACGCCGCTGCACCATTATCATCGCCTCGCCATCTACCACCACCGCTTATCCGCCACCGCTCAACTGTGATCCATATACCACCACCGCTATCCTCCACCGCTCAACTCAGATCCATATACCACCACCGCTTCCATATATCACCACCGCTGCATCGACTCCATATATCCACCATCAATCCGAAAGTGCATATATTAGGTTTGTTTTCGATCCATCTAGTTTTCGATTCGTGTTTCCTTGTCTCGAGTAGGTTTCGATTCCAGCAATCTTTTGCCGTCTGTAGAAGAGGTTGGTTTCAAAAATAATCCTCGTGACGCCAGAGTCGGATCGCCAAAGTCGATTTCCACCAAAGCGAAATCCACCATCTCATCGAAAGACGGACACCTTTGCCTCTATCAAGTGGTATCCGATTTCCGTGTTGCTTGGTGAGATTTTACAGCTTTTCGAGTTTAGATCGAGTCTGCCTTCATACCTATAGTCCACTTAAAAAGCCAAAAAAAATTAGGTTAGTTCATCCTATCCGAACCAGTCCGAGCCTTTGCATAATCTTTTTCAGATTTGCATTGTTGAATTTATGTTGCATCGCCGTGTCTAGTTGCTGGTCTTAGAGTCTAGTCTTTAGAGTTTCGAGTTCGTCATAAGTTGTCACGCCGCCGCACCATCATCATCGCCTCGCCATCTACCACCACCGCTTATCCGCCACCGCTCAACTGTGATCCATATACCACCGCTACATCATATACCACCACCGCTGCCATATCCTACCAAAGATATATCCACCACCAATCCGAGTTCCTTGCATATTATGTTTGTTTTCGGGATCCATCTAATTTCCGATTCGTGTTTCCTTGTCTGAGTAGGTTTCGGATTCCAACAATCTTTTGTCGTCCGTAAAAAAGGTTGGTTACCAAAAAAAAGAAGAGTCCGGAAACCACCCTCCGTTTAGGCCCAAAATTTTCCGAAAACGCACTTGACAAAAAAAAAATCTGGCTATCCTATTTTTAGGTGTTTTAAGCTGCTTTGAGACAACAAGATAGAAAGTTTTTTGACCCGCTTCAGCTTTTGGGTCCAGCAGTTGAAAAAAATTGGTCAAAAATTTCGTGCCCATCCCGCTGCTTTGACTCGAAGAGTTTTGAGATACTCGCCATTATAGTGATTTTTCGAAAAAAGAGCAGCGAAAAAAAGAAGCGCAAAAAAGGAGCGAAAAAAATTCGAGTGTGCTTTTCCTTGTTTACTTGCAGCCCGTGATTTTGTTAGTGTTCTAGGCTCGTGTTCTAGCACGGTCCAGCCTAGGACCAGCACAAGACTGCTGCTGAGCATTTATTCAACTTTGCATCTCTCGAATTGATTATTGTCGACCTTTTTGCTACCATATTATAAGCCTTCCCAGCTCCACATACATCTACGCTGTATGCTTGATTCTCCCCGTAATCGCTATATCCAAGCTTTGAGAGTTTTGACTACAATGGTTGCCGATCACCACCGCCGCTGGGTAAGAACTGTAAGAATTTGAGATTTGCTTGACGGTTTGTGATACACCACCACCACTTCTTAGTAGTCTCAGAGGATCATATTCTTGTGTGTTTCTATTTGCTGCTAACCATGGTAGGATCACGTCGATGAGACTGATTGGGAGAACTCGATTAACAAATAGCTACATGATAAATTTCAGCAAATGATGAGTGGACAGTGCAAGATGTGCTAAACAGATTTGACGAGGCCATGGAGAAGATAGATGGCATTGAGAAGACGCTTGAAACAAAGCTTGATAGCAAGTTTAATGAATTGCTCGCTTTTCCATTTACCACCGCCGGTTGCACCTATCGCACTCTCTCAACAACAACAACTACGCCCTTCCGAATTAGTATGGACGAGCTCAACGGTTCCTATTGAGCCAGACAAAATTCTCGTGCCGCCATATCGCTGTTGGTATTTCTTTGGCTCCTCGCCATCGCTGCTGCCGGTACCGAGGAGGATGATGAGTATGCAGCGATTATGAGGATGAGGTTGAGCAAAATCAGAACCACGCAGCCACCAAAGACCACCACCAGCAGGTCGACCTCGTATATATTCGTAATGGTAGGCCCGCACCACCACCTCGTGTACGAGATGATGTCCATATTCCTAAACTGAAATTGAATATTCCACCATTTGAGGGTAGATATGTTCCTCGATATATATCTTACTTGGGAGTTAGAAACCAACAACGCTTTACATGTTTACAATATCCCGAGGAGAGACGGGTTGTCGCCGCTGTTTGTGCTTTCACTAGTTTTGCATGTGTATGGTGGTCTCAACATTGTAGATTATATCCTATTCCCGCCACTTGGGCTGCTTTGAAAACTGCTATGCGCATCAAGGTTCCACCATATTATCAACGTGAGTTGCTTCAAAAATTGCAGCGCTTAAGACAAGGAAAAATTTCAGAAGAATACTATCGAGTTACAAACCGCATGATTAGATGTGGTATTGTTGAGGAGAATGAAGCTATGCTTGCACGCTTTATAGGTGTATTAAATAGAGAGATTCCACTATTCTAGAGTATAAGGAGTATACTAATATCACTGCTTATTCCATCTTGCTTGTAAAGCTGAACGTGAAGTGCAGGATCGACAAGCATTGGCGCGAACTAACTTTTCTCGCAGGTCGACTTTCATCATGGACACCGCATGCATCCTCTACTTCCACTACACCAGACTCTCCATCACTGCTACCTCCAGCCATGATACAAGAAAGGTGCACAACCTCCACTATCTCGCCAAGAGCGCACTCGCCGGCCTACACAGAGCTCTTCTTTTTCCATGGCATCAATCGGGCACACAAGTGATATTATTTGTCGTCATTGTAAGGGAAGAGGTCATTATGCGAGAGAATGCAAATCTCAGCGCAGTGATGATTGCTACGAGGATGGTGGGTATGAGTCCGCTTAGTGACTATGATGAGGAGATGTTGGTTTTATTACACGTGAAGAACACGATGGAGATGATTCAGATCATAAGACGCAATACATGGCTCCTCAAGATGCCGACAGTATGAATGTTTAGTTGCTCAACGTGTTTTGAGTGTGCAGGTCACACAAGCTGAGCAAAATCAGAGGCACAATTTGTTCCATACCAAAGGAGTTGTGAAGGAACGCTCGCGCGCTGGCCATCATAGACGGAGGGAGCTGCAACAACTTGGCTAGCATGGAGATGGTGGAGAAGCTTTCTCACCACAAGACCACATCCACATCCTTACTACATCCAATGGTTCAATAACAGCGCAAGGTTAAGGTAACATGTACTGCTCGTGTGCATTTTAGTATCTCTACATATGCTCATTATGTTGATTGTGATGTGGTACCTATGCAAGCATGTTCCTTATTACTTGGTAGACCATGGCAGTTTGATAAAATTTCAGACACCATGGTAGAAACAATCAAGATACTCTTGTTCATAAGGATAAAATATTACTTTGCTTCCTATGACTCTGATTCTATTTTGAAAGATGATATTAATAGAGCTAATAAAGCAAACCAGGAGAAGAATAAGAGCGAAAATCAGATTGTGGCAAAAGAATTTGAGTAACAAATGAAGCCTAATAATAAACCATCTAGTGTTGCTTCTGACATAAAATTGAAAAGTGCATGTTTATTTGCCACCAAATTTGATATTGATGAGCTAGATTTAAGCAAATCTGTTTGTTATGCTTTTGTGTGCAAAGAGGCATTATTTTCATTCGAGGACGTGCCTTCCTCTTTGCCTCCTGCTGTCACTAACATTTTGCAGGAGTTCGCTGACGTCTTTCCACAAGACATGCCACCGGATTACCGCCTATTCGAGGGATTGAGCATCGATTGACTTAATTCCCGTGCTTCACCGCCAAACCGTATGCCATACCGCACTAATCCAGAGGAGACGAAGGAGATTATGCGTCAAGTACAAGAGCTGCTCGACAAAGGTTATATACGCGAATCCCTTTAGTCCTTGTGCTGTTCCTATTATTCTAGTGCCGAAAAAGGATGGTACATCACGATCCGTGTTGATTGTAGAGGCATTAATAATATTATTATTCGTTATCGCCATCCTATTCCTAGGCTAGATGATATGCTTGATGAATTGAGTGGCTCTATAATATTCTCCAAAGTTGATTTATGAGTGGATACCATCAAATTCAGATGAAAATGGGGGATGAATGGAAAACAGCATTTAAAACTAAGTTTGGATTATATGAGTGGTTAGTCATGCCTTTTGGGTTAACTAATGCACCTAGTACTTTCATGAGATTAATGAACGAAGTTTACGTGCTTTCATTGGACGATTTTTGGTAGTTTACTTTGATGACATATTCATTTGTAGCAGATCTTTGGAGGAACATTTGGAACATTTACGTGCTGTTTTTATTGCTCTACGTGATGCACGTTTGTTTGGTAACCTTGGGAAGTGCACCTTTGCAACCGAATCGAGTGTCTTTTCTTGGTTATGTTGTTACTCCATAGGAATTGAAGTTGATAAAGCCAAGATTGAAGTTATTGAGAGTTGGCCACAACAAAAACAGTTACACAAGTGAGGAGTTTTCTTGGCCTCGCTGGATTCTATAGGCGTTTTGTGAGAGATTTCAGCACCAATGCTGCACCTCTCAATGAGCTTACAAAGAAGGATGTGCCTTTTGTTTGGGGTACCGCACAGAAGAAGCCTTCACGGTATTGAAAGATAAGTTGACACATGCCCTTTACTCCAACTTCCGATTTTAATAAGACTTTTGAGCTTGAATGTGATGCTAGTGGAATCGGATTCGAGGTGTGTTATTACAAGATGGCAAACCTGTTGCATACTTTTCTCAAAAATTGAGGGCCTAGTCTGAATTATTCTACTTATGATAAAGAATAATATGCTCTTGTTCGACTTTAGAAACATGGCAACATTATTTATGGCCCAAAGAATTTGTTATACATTCCGATCACTTAATCTTTGAAACATATTAAAACTCAAGCTAAACTGAATCGAGACATGCTAAATGGGTTGAATTCATTGAGACTTTCCTTATGTCATTAAACACAAGAAGTGTATGGAAAATGTTATTGCTGATGCATTGTCTCATCGCTATACTATGCTTTCACAACTTGACTTCAAAATATTTGGTTTGGAGACCATCAAAGATCAATATGTGCATGATGCTGATTTTAAAGATGTATTGCAGAATTGTAAAGAAGGAAGAACATGGAACAAGTTTGTCGTTAATGATGGATTTATGCTCCGTGCAACAAGCTATGCATTCCAGCTAGCTCCGCTCGCCTTTTGTTGTTGCAGAGGCGATGCCCTTTGAAGTTGTGTATGGTTTCCTACCGCACCTATTGATTTGTTGCCTCTTCCATCTTCGGAGAAGGTCAATTTTGATGCTAAACAACGTGTTGAATTGATTTTAAAATGCATGTGTTAACTAAGGAAAACATTGAGCGATGAATGCTAAATATAAACTTGCTGGAGATAAGGGTAGAAAACATGTTGTGTTTGCACCGAGATCTTGTTTGGTTACATTTATGTAAGGATAGATTTCCGATTTGCGCAAATCAAAGCTAATGCCACGGCTGATGGTCCCTTTAAGGTGTTGGAGAAAATAAATGATAATGCATATAAACTTGAGCTGCCTCGCAGATTTTGGGGTTAGTCCCACTTTTAACATTGCAGATTTGAAGCCTTATTTGGTGAGGAAGATGAACTTCCGTCGAGGACGACTTCATTTCAAGAAGGGAGGATGATGAGGACATCAATACCATTGTTACACCCACAACCCCTACCGCTATACATACCGGACCTATTACTAGAGCTCACAAGACGCCCACTAAATTACTGTGTACTTTCGCTTTTTGGTAATGATTCTAATGTTCATGAGAATATGATGTCGCTTAAATTGGATACATTTGTTTTGCTTACAAATGAAGGGCCTAGCTTGGAGAAGGATGAACATTGAGCAAGAACAAGCATGGAGATGATGGCATGCTAAGGGGAACAAGAATGGAGTTACAAGTGATGATTTCAGGACTTTGAAGCCACCATAATGAGTGCATGAAGCCTTGGACGAAATATACAAGATGCCACTTCATAAATTTCGTCCCGAGGCTATTCTAGGTGCTGTGTCACCTTATTATTGGGCCAGGCCCATGTAATTTCGAAATACATAAGTATAGGCTATTTTAGAGTCCGATGTGTGGGGAAACAAGAGATAGGGTTAGTTTCGACCCTCCACCAAGGGCCACAAAATTCACCCCTCTTCCTCCATATATACAGCCCTTAGGGCACCGCTTAGACTTTGGGTTTTGTTTAGATTAAAGTTCTCCATAGCTGCAACTTCACAGATTTCGCTTATGTTCAAGGACCGCATAAAGGCGCCTCGTAACCCCACCTTCATCAATAAAGCTTTCATCTTATATTTGCAATATCCAGATTGCAATCTCAGCTTTCTTGCTTGTTCTTCGCTTGCTCGCAGGAAACAGCCCTCGTGGTCGTTGATCGTGTTCGCGTGGTCAATAACCTCTCGGAGTTGGTTTAGCGACATATTAAGGCGCGACGCCCTCGCACATTCGTAGTCGGATCGCCAAAGTCGACTTCCACCAAAGCAAAATCCACCATCTCATCGAAAGACGGACACCTTTGCCTCTATCACCCTCCAGAAACAGCCTAAGCATCAAGGCCACCGGCGCCGCCTAAATCCCGCCAAGAAGAAGAATAGAGATTCCGCACCGGAGATAATAACACCCTGCATAAAGGTCAAGACAACCCTCCAAAGAAGATTCAGCACAGAGGACGGAGAAGTCAGCCTCACGAGAGAGCGCGCATTTAAGAGGTAGAGGACGATAATTACATGCCTCCTCCGAGACGAGGCAAGCCTCGACGACGATTTAATTGCTGTGCTCGAGGATCCTGCCGAACAAGAGCGCTTTTAAACGCAGGCTTATGGCCACCGCAAACAGCCTCAAGAAAAGCAGCAATAGCTTAGAGCTGATCAAGATCTGCTAGCCGATAGATGGATCAAGTCCTTGCGTCAAGAGCATGAAGTCAAACGCCTCCAAAAGCTACCCCAAACGCAAACTGCTCCCCGCTTAGAGGAGGAGGCATATAAACCTGCATCACCAGCAAGACACACGGCCGACCGACCACCTCGTGGTCATGATAAAGAGGCCTCTAGTCCCCACACTAGAACCGCATTCTCGACACCGCCGAAAAGCACAAAGCCACAGGGAACGCCCGACTTCCGAGATATATTGAGGATAAGGCAAGACAATCAAGATCGATCTACGGATCGCGGGCGCCCCATGATACGCGACGACATCCGTCACACGACACAAAGAAGTCCGCTAGGCTTAACACGTAGACAAAGCTCGCTTGAGCTACGCCGTGATATAGCCCAATACAGAGGCGCCAAGACACCCACTATGCTTCATGATGAAGTAATGGATCATCAAACCTCAAGAGTTTAAACCCGTGAACATTGAATCCTACGATGGCACAACAGACCCCGCGGTTTGGATCAAGACTATCTCCTTCATATCCACATGGCCCGCGGTGATGATCTTCACGCCATCAAATACCTCCCACTCAAGCTTAAAGGACCAGCTCGGCATTGGTTTAACAGCTTGCCGCCAGAATCAATTGATGTTGGGAAGACCAGAAGCCGCATTCCTTGATAACTTCCAGGCACGATGTGCGCATCACCGACGCTGATGACCTAAGCCATATAATTCAGCAGCCGATTTAATCGCCGCATAATTCGACACGGTTCTAACCAAGAAAATCAAATCGCCGATCGTCCGGATGCGAAGCCTCGCGCCTTCAAACATAACATCCGCGACGAGTGGCTTGCCCGCACCTAGGACAGAAAAGTCGAATCCATGGCAGCCCTCACATCTTCATGACCCGCTTCGCGGGAGAGGACAGCTGGCTAGCTCGCAGCAACAACCTCAGAAAAAATTCTCGCAGTCCGGATACCAAGGACCGCAACGGCAGGTCGCGTCGCAACAAGCACAAACGCCGCATTAACGGCGACAATACTAAGGATACAGCAGTGAATGCCGGATTCAGAGGCTCCAAAACCGGTCAGTGGAAAAAGCCACTCAAAAAAACTACTCCGGGTCTGTCCTATTTGGACCGAATACTCGACCGCTCATGCCAGATACACGGCACTTCAAAAGCCAGTTAATCACACCAACAGGACTGTTGGTATTCAAGCAGCAAGCTATTTGTCAAAACAATGAGAAGGGGCTACATAGCGATGACGAGGAAGAGACCCGATCACGAACAATAGAGGATGTATGATTTCCCCACAAGTGCAGACGGTGAACATGATATACGCAACCCACATACCCAAGAGGGAGCGGAAGCATGCACTCGTGGACGATACGCTGATGGAGCCACCGCCGCAAGTTCAACCCATGGTCCTCCCGCCCGATCACTTTTGATCAAGGGACCACCTCACCAAAGATCCGCCACGGCGGATTCGCCACATTGGTTTTAGACCCAATCGTCGATGGATTTCACCTCACCAGAGTCCTGATGGACGGCGGCAGCAGCCTAAACCTGCTTTATCAGGATACAATGCGCAAGATGGGCATAGACCCCTCAAGGATTAAACCCACAAAGACGACCTTCAAAGGCGTCATACCAGGTGTGGAGGCAATTGTACAGGCTCAGTCACACTTGAAGTGGTCTTCGGATCCCTGGATAACTTCCGAAGCGAGGAGTTAATCTTCGACATAGTTCCGCTCCACACCGCTATCATGCTTTCGCCGGGCGGACCTGCTTGTAAAGTTCAACGCGTGCCGCACTACGATACCTCAAGCTCAAGATGCCAGCCCTCGAGGAGTCATCACGGTCAACGGAAACATCAACGCCTTCTCCGAACGGAGGAACATACAATGCTCGCGCGTAAGTACAAAGGCTGCCTCTAAGGCATTCTCGAGTCCGCCGTTGCGAATCGGACGCGCTAAACGCTACCGAGTAACCTACAACAAGACCACCGCACGCTCCGAGCACGCAGTAATGCGCCCCAACCCCAGCCCTTGCAAAATTGTAAGACTAATCCTTCACAGCACATCATTACGCCCGAGATACCATGGGCTTAGGGGAGGGCACGACCACGACAGCCCGTATCGCGGCTTAACCACACCAGGGCTCCTAAGTGTGTCATTTCTTTTTTCCTTTTTTTTTTTTTTTCTTACCCACAGACTCGCTATCAGAGGCCCCGTCTGGCAAGAGACCCGCCAACTCACGATACAACAGCCGTGGAAGGAGAAAGGCTACGACGAGTATCCGTGTGGTCTCCATTACGAGCATTAAATCTGTTTCATACACCATTCCGCAGCCTACCCTCGAGGGGGACATGTTTAATAGTCCCATCCCTTGCTTACCGTGACTATTTGTATCGCTCGCATTCATGGCAGATTTCTTGAATAAACAATGCATCGCTTTTTGCTTATAATTGCAGTCCTTTCTACACATATGTTCATTTATTACTTGTTGCATCCAGACACTTTGGTACGGCTAAACACACCAAGGGCTTAAGTTCCCCACATTATGGTGTGATAAGTCCAACACTTTCACAAGTGCGGCACTCAACTTATAGCATTATATGCATCGGTTCAATCATGTCTTGGGTCAATAGTTGGGTTTGCCTGCCCCATGTTTTGGTACCTTACGCTCCATTATATCGCTAAGGTAGCGCTGGGAGAACCATCGCGATTGCGCCTCAGCTTGAGCTCCTTCGGTACCACTCGACGCCGAACTCCTTCGGTTCCCATGGCCTTCTTCTTGGCCTTCTTCTCCGACACTACGTAGTGCCGAACCAGCAGCCTCACAAACGGGCATCCGCTGGTCTTCGAAGGGAGTCGATGCTTAACCTGTCCGGACGTCGCCGCCAGTGCCTGTTAAAGGTATTGGGAGTTTAGATCCCGATAAAGTCAAAACATGAAAAGCAAGTGTCCCATAAAGGATAATATGGCTTACCTCGCCACCGGACGCCGCGAGCGAATCCGCGATCTTCGTAAGCGGATGCGGAGCTTTGCCTTTGAACAAAGCACCTCCTGCATCTTTGTACACACTCAAGAGATCGCCAAGGTCCGTGTCAGTGCCGGATCAAACTCCCACAAATTGAAGTCCTGTTGTCGGCAGGGGAGAATCCGCGGACGAGCATGACTGGATCACGCTGACAAGCTTGAGCTTTGTTCACTGTGGTCTGGAGACAGGACTGGAGTCCGGTCAGCTCTTCCGAACTACCCCATAGCAGGCCCTTCTCTTTCCAGGAGGTGAGCTGCATGGGGATGCCAGATCTAAATGCAGGGGCCGCTGCCCATTTAGGGTCACGCGGGTCGGTGATGTAGAACCACCCCGATTGCCACCCTTTGATGGATTCCACGAAGGCACCCTCGAGCCAAGTGGCGTTGGGCATTTTGCCCACCATGGCACCTCGGCACTCCGCTTGGCTGCCCTTCACAACCTTCGGCTTGACATTGAAGGTCTTTAGCCACAAGCCAAAGTGGGGCTGGATGCAGAGGAAGGTTTCGCACACCATTTATAAACGCCGAGATATTGAGGATGAAATTTGGGTCCAGATTGTGGAAATCCAGCCGTAGTAGAACATGAGCCCCTGGACAAAGGGGTGGAGGGAAGCCTAGTCAAGGAAATGGGAAGGAATACCACCTCTCATGGGGCCTGGGTGGATGAGCTGCCTCGTCGGGGAGCCGATGCGCGATGTCGCCGGACAGATATCCGGCGCTGCAGCTTGATGTGCCCTCCGAATGGAGGAGGCCATCCACTTGCCTCCTACTCCGACATGGCTGGAGAAGGTCGAGGTGAGATGTGCGGACTTGGGCGCCGGAGCTCGAAAAGCGGAGATGGATAAGCAAAGGAGGAAGAAGGCGAGGTAAAAAAGGTGGATCCTTATCCCTTATATATGGGCGACGAAACTATGCGCCCCCACCGCCCGGTAAAACTCGCTATCTCCCAAGCGCCGCAATCAATGGCGCGTTGGGTTACCCACGTCAGATTGATGGGAATCCGGAATAAGGGGAACATGATCTCGCTCGACAAGACGTGCTAAGGAAACCGCTTCGCTAAACGCGCTGAGGTGGTATAATAAAAACGATTCGAGTAAAAGCTTAGTTGTGGTGTGACGTCATGCCACAAAATACGTCAGCAGATTGAACTTGTGTGAATATTATTCTCACTACGGTGGTATGTGGAATTTATTTTACAGAGCCGGACACTATCCTGGTGTTCACAATCTTCTATGAATTATTCGGAGGAGGAACCCGCCTTGCAATGCCGAAGACAATATGCGCCGCCGGACTCGCTGCCATTGAGGCCTGGTTAAGGGCTACCGAGGAGTCTCGACTAGG
Organism: Aegilops speltoides; assembly: GCA_021437245.1. Lineage (NCBI taxonomy): Eukaryota > Viridiplantae > Streptophyta > Magnoliopsida > Poales > Poaceae > Aegilops > Aegilops speltoides. The sequence continues at coordinate 62,319 of JAHHZJ010001026.1, read as the reverse complement.
GGTGTCCGGATAGCCGAACTATCATCATCGGCCGGACTCCAAGACTATGAAGATACAAGATTGAAGACTTCCTCCCGTGTCCGGATGGGACTTTCCTTGGCGTGGAAGGCAAGCTTGGCGATACGGATATGTAGATCTCCTACCATTGTAACCGACTCTGTGTAACCCTAGCCCTCTCTGGTGTCTATATAAACCGGAGGGTTTTAGTCCACAGGACACAACAACAATCATACCATAGGCTAGCTTCTAGGGTTTAGCCACCTTGATCTCGTGGTAGATCCACTCTTGTACTACCCATATCATCAATATCAATCGAGCAGGAGTAGGGTTTTACCTCCATCGTGAGGGCCCGAACCTGGGTAAAAATATCGTGTCCCTTGTCTCCTGTTACCATCCGCCTAGACGCACAGTTCGGGACCCCCTACCCGAGATCCGCCGGTTTTGACACCGACAAAGAGCAACGCTATGGCAAGCTCAAATTCACAATGCCCAAGTTCAATGGAAGCAATGATCCCGAAGAATACCTCTCATGGGCATTGAAGGTCGATTTAAATCTTTCGCTTGCACAACTATGAGGAAGAGAAGAAGATCGCTATGGCATCACTTGAGTTCCAAGACTATGTGCTCATATGGTGGGAACAAGTCCTTGAGGGCCGACAAGCAAGAGGTGAACCTCCAATCACCAATTGGGCTCAAATGAAGGATGTCACGCGAGCACGTTTTGTACCAACCTACTACAACCGTGATCTCTTCAAGAAGCTACAAATCCTCAAGCAAGGAACAAAGAGTGTTGAAGAATACTACAAGGAAATGGAGATAGCCATGATTCGAGCCAATGTCACAGAAGATGATGAGCAAACAATGGCACGATTCTTGAATGGACTCAATCATCCCATCAAGAAGATCGCCGACTTCCAACCCTACTCCAACCTCATTGAGCTCGTGCATCAAGCTACAAAGGCGGAACGTCAAGTGCAAGATGACTTCAAGTACGCCAAGTACTCATCCAAGACCTACGGCTTCTCCAATAACCAAGCTTCAACAACTACTCCAACTTCAACATCAACCAAGCCTTCTCCAAGCAATGACGACAAGTCAAGTTACAAGAAGCATTCGTCAAGTTCAAGTTGTCTTCCTCCTACTACAAGCAACCTCAAGCCGCGTGCTTCTTCATCTACTCCGACCGATGAGACCGTCATGACAAGCTCCTTCAAGTGTTTCACTTGTATGCCGAGGCCACAAGTCCTATGAATGCACAAACAAGCGCACCATGATCCTCAACGACGATGGCACCTACGACTCAATGAGTGAAGATGAAATGGAAGCTATTGAGCAAGTGGCCATGCATAGGCGAGTGAATGAAGATGAAGATGACCATGTCTTTTGTGATGAAGATACGAGCCCCGCTCTTGTTGTCTCCAAGGTCTTGACTCTTCAACATCAACAAGAAGAAGACCAACGATGCCACATCTTCCACACAAAGGCCGGCATCAATGGAAGGTCTGTCAAGGTCATGATCGACGGAGGTAGTTGCCACAACTTGGCAAGTGAAGATCTATGCTCCAAGCTTCAATTGGTCAAGAAGAAGTGATGATGATAGAGGCAAAGGTGTCCCGTCTTTCGATGAGATGGTGGATTTCGCTTTGGTGGAAGTCGACTTTGACGATCCGACTCACGAAGGCATGAGGACGCCGCGCTTAGCAATCGCTAAACCAACTCCGAGAGGTTATTGACCACACCAAGCATCGATCAACCTGACCACGAGGGTCTATTTCGCGAGCAAACGAAGAACAAGCAAGAAACTGAGATTGCAACTGGATATTGCGAATATAAGATGAAAGCTTTATCGATCAAGGTGGGGTTCTGTGACGCCTTGGTCTGGTCGCTGAACACAAACGGCACGCGGTTGCAGCTATGGCTAACTTTTGATCTAAACAAAACCCAAAGTCTAAACGGTGCCCTAAGGGCTGTATGTATGGAGGAAGAGGGGTGAATTTCGTGGCCCTTGGTGGAGGGGTCCCAAACTAACCCTATCTCTTGTTTCCCCACACATACGGACTCTAAAAATAGCCTATACTAATGTATTTCGAAATTACATGGGCCTGGCTCAATAATAAGGTGACGCAGCACCTAGAATAGCCTCCGACGAAATTTATGAAGTGGCATCTTGTATATTTCGTCCAAGGCTTCATGCACTCATTATGGTGGCTTCAAAGTCCTAAAATCATCACTTGTAACTCCATTCTTGTCCTCTTGCGCATGCCATCATCTCCATGCTTGTTCTTGCTCCAATGTTCATCCTTCTCCAAGCTAGGCCCTTCATTTGTAAGCAAAACAAATGTATCCAATTTAGGCAGCATCATATTCTCATGAACATTAAAATCATTACCAAGAAACGAAAGTACCGTAATTTAGTTGGCGCATGCGAGCTCTAGTAATTGGTCCAAGATGTATAGCAGCAGGGCTGTGGTGTAACAATGGTATTGATGTCCTCATCATCCTCCCTTCTTGAAATGAAGTCGCCTCGACGGAAGTTCATCTTCCTCACCCAAATATGGCTTCAAATCTGCAATGTTAAAAGTGGACTAACCCCAAAATCTGCAGCAGCTCAAGTTTATATGCATTATCATTTACTTTCTCCAACACCTTAAAGGGACCAGCAGCACGTGGCATTAGCTTTGATTTATGCAAATCAGAAATCTATCCTCACGCAAATGTAACCAAACAAGATCTCCAGTGCAAACACGACATGTTTTCTACCCTTATCTCCAGCAAGTTTATATTTAGCATTCATACGCTCAATGTTTTCCTTAGTTAACTCATGCATTTTTAAAATCAATTCAGCACGCTCTTTAGCATCAAAATTAACCTTCTCCAAGATGGAAGAGGCAACAAATCAATAGGTGCACGAGGTAGGAAACCATACACAACTTCAAAAGGGCACATCTTAGTAGTAGAATGCAATGAACGATTATAAGCAAATTCAATATGAGGCAAGCATTCCTCCCACATTTTCTTATTATTCTTAGAACAGCCCTAAGCATAGTAGACAATGTTCTATTGACTACTTCAGTTTGTCCATCGCTTGGGGTGACAAGTAGTACTAAAAAGCAGTTTAGTCCCCAACTTAGCCCAAAAACATCTCCAAAAGTGGCTTAGAAATTTAGTATCACGATCTGAAACAATAGTATTTGGCACACCATGCAAGCTTAATAATTTCACGAAAGAACAAATAAGCAACATTGACAAAGATCATCGCTTATGACATGGTATAAAGTGTGCCATTTTCGAGAATCTATCCACGACAACAAATATGTTATCCTCCCTTCTTTGTTCTAGGTAAACCTAAAACAAAGTCCATAGACTCCCAAGGAACACTAGGTACAGCAAAGGCATATATAAACCATGAGGATTGAGTCATGACTTAGCTTTTTGACATGTAGTGCAGCGAGCAATAAAACGCCAACATCCCGCCTCATCTTTGGCCAAAAGAAATGTGTAGCAAGTACGCCCTCTGCCTTCTTCACGCCAAAGTGTCCCATTAGTCCTCCTCCATGCGCCTCCTGCAACAACAAAAGACGAACGGAGCTAGCTGAATGCATAGCTTGTTAGCACGAACACAAATCCATCATTAACGACAAACTTGTTCCATGTTCTTCCTTCTTACAATTCTGCAATACATCTTTAAAATCAGCATCATGCACATATTGATCTTTGATGGTCTCCAAATCAAATATTTTGAAGTCAAGTTGTGAAAGCATAGTATAGCGATTTAGACAATGCATCAGCAATAACATTTTCTTTACCCTTCTTGTGTTTAATGACATAAGGGAAAGTCTCAATGAATTCAACCCATTTAGCATGTCTACGATTCAGTTTAGCTTGACTTTTAATATGTTTCAAAGATTCATGATCTGAATGTATAACAAATTCTTTGGGCCATAAGTAATGTTGCCATGTTTCTAAAGTCCTAACAAGAGCATATAATTCTTTATCATAAGTAGAGTAATTCAGACTAGGCCCACTCAATTTTTCGTAAAAGTATGCAATAGGTTTGCCATCTTGTAATAATACACCTCCTAATCCAATTCCACCGCATCACATTCAAGCTCAAAAGTCTTATTAAAATCAGAAGTTGGAGTAAAGGAGCATGTGTCAACTTAGCTTTCAATACCGTGAAGGCTTCTTCCCAGCGGTACCCCAAACAAAAGGCACATCCTTCTTTGTAAGCTCGTTGAGAGGTGCAGCAATGGTGCTGAAATCTCTCACAAAACGCCTATAGAATCCAGCGAGGCCACGAAAACTCCTCAGCCAGGTGACCGCTTTGGCTGCGCCAACTCTCAATAGCTTCAATCTTGGCTTTATCAACTGCAATTCCTGTGGAGTAACAACATAGCCAAGAAAAGACACTCGGTCGGTGCAAAAGGTGCACTTCCCAAGGTTACCAAACAAACGTGCATCACGTAGAGCAACAAAAACATCACGTAAATGTTTGAAATGTTCCTCCAAAGATCTGCTATAAATCAATATGTCATCAAAGCAAACTACCACAAATCGTCCAATGAAAGCACGAAAACTTCGCTCATTAATCTCATGAAAGTACTAGGTGCATTAGTTAACCCAAAAGGCATGACTAACCACTCATATAAGCCAAACTTAGTTTTAAATGCTGTTTTCTATTCATCCCCCAATTTCATACGAATTTGATGGTATCCACTACGCAAATCAACTTTGGAGAATATTGTAGAGCCACTCAATTCATCAAGCATATCATCTAGCCTAGGAATAGGATGACGATAACGAATAGTAATATTATAAATGCCTCTACAATCAACGCACATACGCCGATGTACCATCCTTTTTGGCACTAGAATAATAGGAACAGCACAAGGACTAAGGGATTCACAGATATAACCTTTGTCGAGAAGCTCTTGTACTTGACGATAATCTCCTTCATCTCCTCCGATTGGTATGGTATGGCGACGGTTTGGCAGTGAAGCACCGGAATTAAGTAAATCTGATGCTCAATCCTCGAATAGGCGGTATCCCGTGGCACGCCTTGTGGAAAGACGCCAATAACTCCTGCAAAATGTTTGTGACAACAGAGGCAAAGAGGAAGGCACGCCCTCGAATGAAATTAATGCCTCTTTGCACACAAAAGCATAGCAAACAGATTTGCTAAAATCTAGCTCATCAATATCAGATTTAGTGGCAAGTAAACATGCACTTTTCAATTTAATTTCGAAGCAACACTAGATGGTTTACTATTAGGCTTCATATGTTGCTCAAATTCTTTTGCCACAATCTGATTTTCACTCTTATTTTTCTCCTGTTTTGCTTTATTAGCTCTATTAATATCATCTTTCAAAATGGACTCAGAGTCATAGGAAGCAAAGTAATATTTTTATCCTTATGAACAAGAGTATACTGATTATTTCTACCATGGTGTACAGAATTTTATCAAATTGCCATGGTCGCACCAAGTAATAAGGAACATGCTTGCATAGGTACCACATCACAATCAACATAATCAGCATATGTAGAGATACTAAAATGCACACTAACAGACGTGTTACCTTAACCTTGCCGCTGTTGTTGAACCATTGGATGTAGTAAGGATGTGGATGTGGTCTTGTGGTGAGAGATAGCTTCTCCACCATCTCCATGCTAGCCAAGTTGTTGCAGCTCCTCCTTCTATGATGACGCCGCATGTAACGCTCCTTCACAACTCCCTTGGTATGGAACAAATTGTGCCTCTGATTTTGCTCAGCTTGTGTGACCTGCACACTCAAAACACGCTGAGCAACTAAACATTCATACCTATCAGCGCCTTCAGAGCCATGTATTGCGCCTCATGATCGTAATCATCTCCACCGTGTTCTTCACGTAATAAGAGCCAACGCCTCCTCATCATAGTCACTAGTGGACTCATACCCACCATCCTCGTGAGAGCAATCATCACCGCTGAGATTTGCATTCTCTCGCATAATGACCTCTTCCTTACAACGACGACAAATAATATCACCGGTGTGCCCAGCTTGATGCCATGGAAGAAGAAGAGCTCTGTAGGCCCGGCAGGTGCGCTTGGCAGATAGTGGAGGTTGTGCCTGCTTTATCACGGCTGGAGGTAGCAGCTGATGGAGGTGCTGGTGTAGTGGAAGTAGAGGATGCATGCGGTGTCCATGATGAAAGTCGACCTGCAGAAAAGTTAGTTCGCGCCAATGCTTGTCGATCCTGCACTTCACGTTCAGCTTTACAAGCAAGATGGAATAAACGAGTGATATTAGTATACTCCCTGTACTCTAGAATGGTCTGAATCTCTCTATTTAATCCACCTATAAAACGTGCAAGCATAGCTTCATTCTCCTCAACAATACCACATCTAATCAAGCCAGTTTGTAATTCCTGATAATATTCTTCTACAGAATTTTTTCCTTGTCTTAAACGCTGCAATTTTTGAAGTAATTCACGTTGATAATATGGTGGAACCCAACGAGTACGCATAGCAGTTTTCAAAGAAGCCCAAGTAGCTGGAACAGGATATAATCTACAATGTTCAGACCACCAAACACATGCAAAGCTAGTGAAAGCACAAACAGCAGCAGGAACACGTCTCTCCTCAGGATATTGTAAACATGTAAATCGTTGTTCAGTTTCTAACTCCCAAGTAAGATATATATCAGGAACATATCTACCCTCAAATGGTGGAATATTCAATTTCAGTTTAGGGAGATGGACATCATCTCGCACTGAGGGGAGCCCTAACATTGCCATTATTTGCATGTGGACGACCTGGTGGTTGTGGTGCTGGTGGTTGCACGTAGTTCGATGTTGATCAACCTCATCCTCGTAATCTCCCACATAATCATCCTCCTCGTACCAGCAGCAGCAGTAGCAGGAGCCAAAGAAGCACCAACAGCAGAGCAGCACCAGAATTTTGTCCCGGCAATAGGAACACGCTGAGCACCATACTGATTCGAAGCGAAGTTGTCGCTGCAGAGGTGCGATTGCAGCCGCGGTGGTTGTGGAAAACGCGAGCAATTCATCAAACTTGCTATCAAGCTTTGTTTCAAACGCCTTCTCAATGCCATCTATCTTCTCCATGGCCTCGTTCTGTTTAGCACGCCTTGCACTAATCCGCAAGCAAATCTCAAATTCTACCAGCTTACCCAGCAGAGAGGTGATCGCAACCGCTGAAGTCAAAACTCTCAAAGCTTGCTATAGCGACATTGGAGAATCAAACGCACGACGAGATGTATGTGGAGCTGAAGGCTTATAATATGGTAGCAAAAAAGGCCAGCAATAATCAATTCAGAGATGCAAAGTTGAATAAACGCCAACGATTATTGTGCTGGTCCTAGGCTAGACCGCATAGAGACGCGAGCCTAGTACACTAACAAAATCACGCGCTGCACGTAAACAAGGGAAAAGTACACTCGAAAATTTTTTTTCGCCTCTGTTTTTTTTATGCTGCTTTTTTTTGCGCTGTTTTTTTTTTTGAAAAATCACTATAATGGCGTAGTGTCTCAAAACTCTTCCCAAGTCAAACGACAGATGGGCACGAAATTTTTCGCCTAATTTTTTTTTTTCGACTGCCCGACCCAAAACAGGAAACGGGTCAAAAACTTTCTATAACGGGACCGCCTCAATACGCTTAGAAACACCTAAAATAGGATAACCAGAAATTTTTTGTCCCGCATGCTTTTGGAAAATTTTGGGCCTAAACGGTCAAAAAACTTTCTGTTATCCTATTTTTAGGTGTTTCTAAGCCGATTGAGACAGTCCCCGTTATAGAAAGTTTTTTTTGACCCGTTTCCAGTTTTTGGGTCCGGGCAGTCGAAAAAAAAATTGGGCGAAAAATTTCGTGCCCATCCTGTCAGTTTGACTTGGGAAGAGTTTTGAGACACTCGCCATTATAGTGATTTTTCAAGAAAAAAAGAGCAGCGCAAAAAAAGCAGCGCAAAAAACAGAGGAGCGAAAAAATTTCCAGAGTGTACTTTTTCCTTGTTTACGCAGCAGCCGTGATTTTGTTAGTGTACTAGGCTCGCCTCTAGCACGGTTCAGCCTAGACCAGCACAATACCGCTGTTGAGCGCTTATTCAACTTTGCATCTCTGAATTGATTATTGCTGGCCTTTTTTTGCTACCATATTATAAGCCTTCCCAGCTCCACATACATCTACGCTGTATGCTTGATTCTCCCCGGTAATCGCTATAGCCAAGCTTTGAGAGTTTTGACTACAACGGTTGCCGATCACCGCTGCTGCTGGGTAAGAACTGGTAAGAATTTGAGATTTGCTTGACGGATTAGTGACTGTCCACCACACCACCACCACCACTTCCTAGTAGTCTGAGGATCATATTCTTGTGTGTTTCTATTGCTGCTAACCATGGCAAGATCACAAGTCGATTTAGACTGATTGGGAGAACCTGACAAACAAACAGCTACATGATAAGTTTCAGCAAATGATGATTGGACAGGTGCAAGACGTATAAACAGATTTGACGAGGCCATGGAGAAGATAGATGGCATTGAGAAGACGTTTGAAACAAAGCTTGATAGCAAGTTTGATGAATTGCTCGCGCGTTTTCCACAACCACCGCCGGCTGCACCAATCGCACCTCTGCAACGACAACAACTACGCCCCCTTCCGAATCAGTATGTGATGTAGGGTGGAACCCTAATTCGTCGATCTTTCACGTTTGGAGGGGATCCTACGGAGGGAACACGAAGAACACGCGGAAGCACAAGGGGAAACACGGGGAAAACGAGAGGGATTCACTCAACCAACAAGGAATCGGTCACACAAGTGCTAGATCACCACACACATAAGAGATCCACAAGATACAAAGTCAACAAAGGTAAGGATACAAAGGAACTGCTCATCTCCAAGAGGAGGCCTTGATGTTCTTCCCTAGAAGGGGTCTTGAATCCGCTTGGGGATCTTTCTCCAAGAGGTCGTGATCTCCGAGGAGAAGTATCCAAGTGGATGAGCAAAGGCTCTCACACAAACATGAGCTAATCCAGTGCTAACCTCGCTAGAATGAGGTGGGGAGTATATATAGTCTTCATCCACGAAGGGGTAAGTGAGAGGGGGTTACATGGGCCCTAGGCCCGCTCACGAGCAGCACGGTAGTACTGCGTCTGGGGCGGTAGTACACGAGGGTCCGCGTAGTACCGCTTGGCTGAGCGGTAGTACCGCACGTGATTTACTTTTAGTACCGTAGGTGGAGCGGTAGTAGGGAGCGGTAGTTCACGGGCGCTGCTGTAGTACTACTGGAGGGAGCGGTAGTACCGCGAGGGTGCTGGAGCTTTTCCTCCTTCTTTCCATGCTTCTCTTGCGGACGGTGCAGTTGTTCCTTGGCGCTTGCACTCCTCCTCGCCGTCTGTAGTGTTCCGACAATACCTATGCATGCACACGGTGGAGTGTCAAGTAGTATACCATCCTCAAGAGGTCAAATGGGCACGTAAAGGAGATGATTCACCTTGTGTATCTGAAGTAGATGTCGACGTGTCACTCGCCAAACGGACTCTTGACATGGTGATGTCCATAGGATGCTCCGCATCATATCCCTCCCTTGGGAAAGATCCGACCGGATCGAAATCCTCATCACCATGGAAACGGTTGTCGGGCGGACTTGTAGTAGGACAAAGTGGAAGGCATGGCGCAATCCAAGTACTTCAAGATGTCGCCGGATGGTAGACATGCAAAACGAGCAAACACAAAGCGACACTTGGAAATACAATGGTTAGCGCAAGACAAGGTGTCCATCATGTAAGAATGAGGTCGCCCAAAGGAATTGTTCATGACAAAACGTGTGAAGTTTATCAAGATGATCTAGAATGATATGCAAAACGCTCATGGTAGAAAAAGCATGCATTGTGCACACAATTGTATTGTGAATGTGAGCAATGCAACCATGGTGCAAAATGATGTCATAGTGAGACGGTTTATCAATAGCATGAATATGGCAATGTATGATCAAAATGATTATGTTATCATGCAATTGATGGTAGGCAATATGATCACGATGTATGAATATGCCATCAAGAAAGATCACAACAAATTTGCTAAGAAAATGCACAAGCTCATATATCATGGATGGCATGGAAATGGAAGATGCAACAAGGCAATCATAATGTGGGTCAATCCATGTATAAGAAGCAAATTTGTTATGGGTGGTGTTGTACCATAGCTCAATGTCGTGGTAGAAGTAGTGGTCCGTGGTGAATCTACTAGGTGCGAAGCGCCTCAATGTGAAGGTCCATAGAGCCAATATCCAATGTCGCCCTCCATCCAATAGATGTAACATGTACACAACAAGAAGGAAACAACAATGAAAGAGTGACCCGTCCAATATGCATATATGAGGTTGGCTCAAAGGGAAGGAGGTCACCTTTAGGAGTTTCTCAAAGATGATGGGGTTGCACATCTTGTATGCCTTCACATAACCAATATGTCTCGTGATGGTACCTCCTTTGAATCCTTCAAATGAAAGAACATGACAAACACTGAAAAACAAATGAGGTTAGTGTAAATGCAAGACCTGTCATTCGAGGGGCTAGATACCCAACAAGTGTTTTCATCATTCTTATCATAAGAAAGGACAAGGTGTGGTATGGTATGAAAGCATATGATGCAACTACAACCAAAGACAATAGGCTTAAACAAGCAAGCATGCATCACAAGTAATATGTCCAAGTCTCCTCGATCAATAAGCATAGCATGGGTGCACTCACTACAATGGCACATGAGAGGTGCAGCTAATGGAGACAAGAGACAAAGATCAAGATATATCATGTGCGAGGCATGAACATATATGTCATCAACCCAAGAAAGCGAGTAATGGAACATGGGTGATGCAACAAAGCAAGCAATCATAGAGATCAAGTCAAGCAAGCTAGTAGTGCGAAGATGCAAGGTACTAGAAGGAATCATGGCAAGCATGTCATGTGTGCAAATAGTGGGTATATATAATGCACATGACATTTCACAAGCATAAAGGCAAGATATGAGCAAAATAGCATGAATATCTCGGTGAGAAGCCATATGTAAATAGCAATAAGGCATAATGACTCTCCCAACACAACAGGCATCAATAGTATGGGGCACATGATAAACATGGCAAGAGCAAGAAGGATCTCCACGAAGCATGCAAATACACATAGGAGTAGTATAATTGTGAATCATGGGTAAATGCAAGCAAGGGTCACAATTGCATGGCAAAGGTATAGAAGCAAGCATAGTATGCAAAGTGAACACGGTAATATGAGCATAATGTGAGAAGTGGTAAATTGCCCATAGCCGTGAGAGAGCCAAGTAGAGGAGTTGCGCGTAGTTCTTGCGCGAAGGGGATGGTGGTAAGGATAGTCCACGGGATCCCAAGTCATCTTTGCTCTCAAGAGCTCGCTTCGTCAACTCTTGGGATTGAGAGGTTGACGAGTATACGTGAGTACCTACACAAGACAAAGATAAAGGAAAAATTGTGTGTGCGTGGTAGATGTACACGTCATCCATCATGATGCGCACGTGCATGTGTTTGTTAGCACAAAATAACCAATGCTCAAATAAATGAGATGCGTGATATAGGAACATGTCATCCATCATGATAGGTTTGTTATTATTTATGGCATAATGGAGACTCAAAGGATGTAATGCATCATGAGAAATATCTAGAGCATTGTTATTCATGGAATGCATAAGGTGCATACTATCATGGGAATCATGCAAAGTATGAAATGCATCAAGATCTCCTAATATGTATGAGGAAACTATGGGGGTCTCCTCATGAGCATGAGTAGCAACATCACATGGAGAATATTGACAACATCCAAAACAATGCATATTCAAACAATGTGATCATGGCATGGCATAGTGGATGAATTATGAATCATGTAAAGGAAGCATGGCAATATCATCACAAGAGAAGCAAAAGCCAATGACCTTCATCTCGCCATCTATGCCATAGGTGCAAATGGGATTTATTTTAATGGGGCATGCATAGTTACTATGTTGAGATTGAAATGATGCAATATGGGAGATCTCACTCATAGCATATGACAAGTTCAATGGATTGTCAAACATGACGTGACCAATAGAATTTGCACAAGATATCCTATGTAGCATACTATCACAACTAGGCAACTCAACATGCTCATCATCATATTCATCATAAATAGGTAAGTCAAGGCATGAAGAAGTTTCACTAGCATGAAGCATGGCAATAGGAGGGTCAACATCATGGGAGCAATCATTATGAAGAGAGTCCACTAGTGGGACAAGAGAAGCACCATCACCTATGTTACCTTTGGAGCGTCGCTCATGTGTTGTAGGTGAGGTGTTGAAGATTGTCTCGTTGTCATCTTCATCTTGATGGAACCATGTGGGGGTTGGATCATCGTCCATCATGGCCATCGTCGTCTCCATAGGAGGTATGGACTCATCGATGGTAGGCGTGTCGTCATGTAGGAGACCTAACACCAAAGGAGAAAACACACTAGGAGTAGAGGTTAAGCCGTTAGAAATCATAGTGGCCTCACGTGCCGTGTCAACTACCTCACTCTCTAAGTGTTGTGGCTCACTCACTCCCTCAAGGATGCTCTCACTCATATGTTTGTTTGAGTCACTCAAATGGCGCTCAACCTCACATAGGATGTGTGGCATGCTCTCATGTGTGGGGCTAGTGGTGGTCACACTCATCCTCTCATAGGAGATGCTCTCAATGTCACGTATGGTGGAGTCACCATGTCACTCATGGGGTGGTGGCTCTCCTCACATGGCACTTGGGGCATCTCGACATATGTGGGTGTCGGAGGGATGTAGGTGCAAATGTCTCCATGCTCAACTTCTATCGCCATGGTCAAGGATGGCCCTTGCTCGACCTTCTCGCTGCCGCCTTGTTGTTGGAGGCCCATATGATGTGGCACCTCATAGCTCGCCTCCATGACCGAAGGGAGTTTCCCATGCTCGCCATCTTCCGTGGGGGCTTCAAGATGGAAGTGTCACCTCTCGTAGGTAGTCGCCTTGGACTTGATGAAGTCGATGTAGGCGCATTTCGTGGGAAGTAGGCGAAGATGCCGACGTCCAAAGGCGAAGATGCCTTGAGAACACTTGGCTAAGATGCCAAGTGGTTGATGTAGCCGTAGCGCCATCTTGGTGGTTGTCGCCTCGCGGTCTTCTTTTGTGCTCTTGAAGCTTGGACTTGACGTGTTGGGACTTGTGCATTTGCGCCAGGAGCATCTTCATGATGATGATGTTGTTGTCGTGCTTGAGCTCGAGGCGCTCGTCGTCGCCGCACATGTTGCTTGAGGTGACTTGCCCTTCATGACGATGTGGATCACGAATGTGATGTTGGTCGCCATGTAGATGTTGACTTGGACAACTTGCGCTTGCATCTTGTTTGCGCCCAAGACTTGTGGCTTGACCGTCGCCGCCTTGAGGATGATGAAGGGAAGAAGACTTGATCAAGGCTCTAATCTCCTCCATCCTTGCATCTTGCTCCTCTTTATGTGCGGCAAGCTTCTTGTCGATGTAGTCCCTTTTCCTTGCTTCGGAGTGACGAATGTCGATGGAGATGTTCTCGACGCGCCTCGCAATCTTGATTGTGCGCCTTGTATTTGTCGTTGTAGATCAAGATAGACGCTTTGGAGATGTAGTTGTTCACGCCGTCGTTGTTGTCGTAGACCGGAGAGGGAATGCCTTGCCTATCCATCACAAGACTCGAGCAAATATGAGTGGGAGAAAGAGAAGAACGTATACCAATGTACCTTTGATCAAAGTTGAAGATGAATCAAGTTCACTCAAATGTGGACAATGAAATAGCACTATTGGTACCAATCCTTGTCGGTTCTCCCACCTACACAAGTAAAGCTTATAGTGGAGCTCGGTGAGGATAGTGGCACAAAAATTTAATGCAAAATGTTAGCAAGAGTCAATAATGTTGAAAGAGATTCACAAATTTGCAAGCTTAAACAAGTAGACCAATAGCAATGAGAGGTACACGGAAACACACACGGATAGATAAATGGGGTCGTGCAACCAAGGAATGAGCTCAAAATGTGGAATCCACCAAAACGCTCGTGTTGCACAACTCAAGAGAGACGCTAGCACGATTGCTCAATAGGCGGATACGACACTTGTGCACAACCTATAAGATGCAAAATGGATATTCTTTCTATCCCAAGTATGCTATGTATGTATGGTTCCCGGTGTGTCTCTCAAGCATGATATCATATGATGTAGATTTGACAATCTTATGTGCAATGGGGTATGATGCTATGGCACTTGCTCACGAGCTCTTTGCTCTCTTTTTGCTTAAAAGCTTTTTCTTTTTTTTTTTTTTTTTTTCTATGGCCACTTTTGTACAATGCACAAACCAAGATAGCAATTGTGTATATGCGGGAACAAACTTGAGGCACAATGGATGATATGATACCAAGATGATATGGTATGTATGCAATGGAAGGTATGGACCACTAATGTGCACAAGTAACGCTGCGGCAATACTCAAATGGCTAGTCTCGATAGGTAAGTAACGCAAAATGGGCTAGGGGTTAACAATGCAATTGCAAGGAATATACAAAGGTGTCGTCGAGGTTACCGCCCTTTGCGATGATGAGTGGCGGTGTTCTTGGTGTAGATACCAAGATGATGGAGACTCGCCCCTAAGTAGCCAAACACCTTAGAAACGGAAAACCGCAAACTCAAAATCTCAAATGACAAATGTCAAAATGGTGGTGGCGGAAAGCGGTGGTGGTGTTGCACTAGGCAATGCGGAAGTGGGATGATGGGCTATACACGGTGTAAGAGTTGAAGCACACGGTCCCTAAGAAGTTAAACACCTTAGAGACACAAGCCACAACTCAAACAAGCTCAAACAACTATTGGGTTAAGTTGGGTTGTCGGAAGTGTATGGTGGGTAAGGTTATGTGGAAGTGGTGGTGGTGGTGGTTGATGAAGAAGCAATTGTCCCTAAGTAGCCTAAACACCTTAGGAGACTCAAATCACAACTCAAACAACCACTAATGCTATAAGGAACAAAATGGGTTAGGTTATGAGTCGGTGGTGGTTATGCGGATGTTGTGGTGGAAGCCCTAGGCAAAGATGCCAAAATTGGGAAAATTAGATGGTGTCCAATGGTGTTGTAACCTATCTAGGTGGAAGGAGAATGTCAATAGCTTCAAAACGAGCTAAAGAACGTCAAAATCGGAGTTCGGATGAATTAGTTATGGCCGAAACGGTGAAACTCGGAACGCTGAAACTGGGAGGTGCGGTAGTACCGCGTGTGATGGGCGGTAGTACCGCTCGTGTCGGGATTTTTCGACTGTTTCGGGCTGAAACTGGGCTGGGGGCGGTAGTACCGCATGGGGGGGCGGTAGTACCGCTTGGGGGTGCGGTAGTACCGCTTGGGGGCGCGGTAGTACCGCTTGGTGCTCTGCGGTAGTACTGCTCGGAGGCGCGGTAGTACCGCTCGTGTCGGGATTCTTCGCAGATCGAATCGGGCGCGATTTTGGGGCGGAAATGGATGATTTCGGGGTCAAAATTGAGAGATTTCGTGGATGGAAAGTGGGAAACTTGGGGAGATGCTAGATCCACTCGAAACCAAGCAAATCCATGGATCAAAATCAACAAAACATCATCAAACCAACAAATCACAAAAATTTTGGGGCTATTTTTTGTGGGATTTTCGAATTTAGGACGAAAACAACAAAATCAAGCTAGAAAACACGGGTAGGGCTCCAAAACGCGATCAACCTGGCTCGATACTATATGATGTAGGGTGAACCCTAATTCGTCGATCTTTCACGCCGGAGGATCCTACGGAGGAACACGAAGAACACGCGAAGACAAGGGAAACACGGGAAAACGAGAGGATTCACTCAACCAACAAGGAATCGGTCACACAAGTGCTAGATCACCACACACATAAGAGATCCACAAGATACAAAGTCAACAAAGGTAAGGATACAAAGAACTGCTCATCTCCAAGAGGAGGCCTTGATGTTCTTCCCTGAAGGGTCTTGAATCCGCTGTGATCTTCTCCAAGAGGTCGCGATCTCCGAGGAGAAGTATCCAAGTGGATGAGCAAAGGCTCACACAAACATGAGCTAATCCAGTGCTAACCTCGCTAGAATGAGGTGGGGAGATATATAGTCTTCATCCACGGGCGGGTAAGTGAGAGGGGGTTACATGGGCCCTAGGCCCGCTCACGAAAGCAGCACGGTAGTACTCATGCTGGGGGCGGTAGTATCATGAGGTCCGCAGAGTACCGCTTGGGCTGAGCGGTAGTACCGCACGCGACGACTTTTAGTACCGTGAGGTGGAGCGGTAGTAGGGAGCGGTAGTTCACGGCCGCCGCAGTAGTACCGCTGAGGGAGCGGTAGTACCGCGAGGGTGCTGGAGCTTCTTCCTCCTTCTCTTCCATGCTTCTCTTGCGGACGGTGCAGTTGTTCCTGGCGCTTGCACTCCTCCTCGCCGTCTGTAGTGTTCCGACAATACCTATGCATGCACACGGGTGGAGTGTCAAGTAGTATACCATCCTCGAAGAGGTCAAATGGGCACGTGTAAAGGAGATGATTCACCTTTGTGTATCTGAAGTAGATGTCGCACGTGTCACTCGCCAAACGGACTCTTGACATGGTGATGTCCATAGGATGCTCCGCATCAGTATGGACGAGCTCAGCGTGTTCCTATTGCGCCAGGACAAAATTCTGGTGCCGCTGCTACTGCTGTTGGTGCTTCTTTGGCTCCTGCTACTGCTGCTGCTGGTACCGAGGAGGATGATTATGTGGGAGATTACGAGGATGAGGTTGATCAACATCAGAACTACGTGCAACCACCAGCACCACAACCACCAGGTCGTCCACATGCAAATAATGGCAATGTTAGGGCTCCCCCTCAGGTACGAGATGATGTCCATCTCCCTAAACTGAAATTGAATATTCCACCATTTGAGGGTAGATATGTTCCTGATATATATCTTACTTGGGAGTTAGAAACTGAACAACGATTTACATGTTTACAATATCCTGAGGAGAGACGTGTTCCTGCTGCTGTTTGTGCTTTCACTAGCTTTGCATGTGTTTGGTGGTCTGAACATTGTAGATTATATCCTGTTCCAGCTACTTGGGCTTCTTTGAAAACTGCTATGTGTACTCGTTGGTTCCACCATATTATCAACGTGAATTACTTCAAAATTGCAGCGCTTAAGACAAGGAAAAATTCTGTAGAAGAATATTATCAGGAATTACAAACTGGCTTGATTAGATGTGGTATTGTTGAGGAGAATGAAGCTATGCTTGCACGTTTTATAGGTGGATTAAATAGAGAGATTCAGACCATTCTAGAGTACAGGGAGTATACTAATATCACTCGTTTATTCCATCTTGCTTGTAAAGCTGAACGTGAAGTGCAGGATCGACAAGCATTGGCGCGAACTAACTTTTCTGCAGGTCGACTTTCATCATGGACACCGCATGCATCCTCTACTTCCACTACACCAGCACCTCCATCAGCTGCTACCTCCAGCCGTGATACAAGAAAGCAGGCACAACCTCCACTATCTGCCAAGAGCGCACCTGCCGGGCCTACACAGAGCTCTTCTTCTTCCATGGCATCAACTGGGCACACCAGTGATATTATTTGTCGTCGTTGTAAGGGAAGAGGTCATTATGCGAGAGAATGCAAATCTCAGCGAGTGATGATTGCTACTGAGGATGGTGGGTATGAGTCCACTAGTGACTATGATGAGGAGACGTTGGCTCTTATTACACGTGAAGAACACGGTGGAGATGATTCTGATCATGAGACGCAATACATGGCTCCTGAAGACGCTGATAGGTATGAATGTTTAGTTGCTCAACGTGTTTTGAGTGTGCAGGTCACACAAGCTGAGCAAAATCAGAGGCACAATTTGTTCCATACCAAGGGAGTTGTGAAGGAACGTTCTGTGCGCGTCATCATAGAAGGAGGGAGCTGCAACAACTTGGCTAGCATGGAGATGGTGGAGAAGCTATCTCTCACCACAAGACCACATCCACATCCTTACTACATCCAATGGTTCAACAACAGCGGCAAGGTTAAGGTAACACGTACTGTTCGTGTGCATTTTAGTATCTCTACATATGCTGATTATGTTGATTGTGATGTGGTACCTATGCAAGCATGTTCCTTATTACTTGGTCGACCATGGCAATTTGATAAAAATTCTGTACACCATGGTAGAAATAATCAGTATACTCTTGTTCATAAGGATAAAAATATTACTTTGCTTCCTATGACTCCTGAGTCCATTTTGAAAGATGATATTAATAGAGCTAATAAAGCAAAACAGGAGAAAAATAAGAGTGAAAATCAGATTGTGGCAAAAGAATTTGAGCAACATATGAAGCCTAATAGTAAACCATCTAGTGTTGCTTCTGAAATTAAATTGAAAAGTGCATGTTTACTTGCCACTAAATCTGATATTGATGAGCTAGATTTTAGCAAATCTGTTTGCTATGCTTTTGTGTGCAAAGAGGCATTAATTTCATTCGAGGACGTGCCTTCCTCTTTGCCTCCTGTTGTCACAAACATTTTGCAGGAGTTCGCTGACGTCTTTCCACAAGACGTCCCACCGGGATTACCGCCTATTCGAGGGATTGAGCATCAGATTTACTTAATTCCCGGTGCTTCACTGCCAAACCGTGCGCCATACCATACCAATCCAGAGGAGATGAAGGAGATTATGCGTCAAGTACAAGAGCTTCTCGACAAAGGTTATATACGCGAATCCCTTAGTCCTTGTGCTGTTCCTATTATTCTAGTGCCAAAAAAGGATGGTACATCGCGTATGTGCGTTGATTGTAGAGGCATTTATAATATTACTATTCGTTATCGTCATCCTATTCCTAGGCTAGATGATATGCTTGATGAATTGAGTGGCTCTACAATATTCTCCAAAGTTGATTTGCGTAGTGGATACCATCAAATTCGTATGAAATTGGGGGATGAATAGAAAACAGCATTTAAAACTAAGTTTGGCTTATATGAGTGGTTAGTCATGCCTTTTGGGTTAACTAATGCACCTAGTACTTTCATGAGATTAATGAACGAAGTTTTACGTGCTTTCATTGGACGATTTGTGGTAGTTTGCTTTGATGACATATTGATTTATAGCAGATCTTTGGAGGAACATTTCAAACATTTACGTGATGTTTTTGTTGCTCTACGTGATGCACGTTTGTTTGGTAACCTTGGGAAGTGCACCTTTTGCACCGACCGAGTGTCTTTTCTTGGCTATGTTGTTACTCCACAGGGAATTGAAGTTGATAAAGCCAAGATTGAAGCTATTGAGAGTTGGCCGCAGCCCAAAACGGTCACACAAGTGAGGAGTTTCCTTGGCCTCGCTGGTTTCTATAGGCGTTTTGTGAGAGATTTCAGCACCATTGCTGCACCTCTCAATGAGCTTACAAAGAAGGATGTGCCTTTGTTTGGGGTACTGCACAGGAAGAAGCCTTCACGGTGTTGAAAGATAAGTTGACACATGCTCCTTTACTCCAACTTCCTGATTTTAATAAGACTTTTGAGCTTGAATGTGATGCTAGTGGAATTTGATTAGGAGGTGTGTTATTACAAGATGGTAAACCTGTTGCATACTTATCTGAAAAATTGAGTGGGCCTAGTCTAAATTATTCTACTTATGATAAAGAATTATATGCTCTTGTTCGGACTTTAGAAACATGGCAACATTATTTATGGCCCAAAGAATTTGTTATACATTCTGATCATGAATCTTTGAAACATATTAAAAGTCAAGCTAAACTGAATCGTAGACATGCTAAATGGGTTGAATTCATTGAGACTTTCCCTTATGTCATTAAACACAAGAAGGGTAAAGAAAATGTTATTGCTGATGCATTGTCTCGTCGCTATACTATGCTTTCACAACTTGACTTCAAAGTATTTGGTTTGGAGACCATCAAAGATCAATATGTGCATGATGCTGATTTTAAAGATGTATTGCATAATTGTAAAGAAGGAAGAACATGGAACAAGTTTGTCGTTAATGATGGATTTGTGTTCCGTGCTAACAAGCTATGCATTCCAGCTAGCTCCGTACGTCTTTTGTTGTTGCAGGAGGCGCATGGAGGAGGACTAATGGGACACTTTGGCGTGAAGAAGACGGAGGACGTACTTGCTACACATTTCTTTTGGCCAAAGATGAGACGGGATGTTGAGCGTTTTATTGCTTGCTGCACTACATGTCAAACAGCTAAGTCACGACTCAATCCTTATGGTTTATATATGCCTTTGCCTGTACCTAGTGTTCCTTGGGAGGATATATCTATGGACTTTGTCTTAGGTTTACCTAGAACATAGAAGGGGAGGGATAGCATATTTGTTGTCGTGGATAGATTCTCGAAAATGGCACACTTTATACCATGTCATAAAAGCGATGATGCTGTTAATGTTGCTGATTTGTTCTTTCGTGAAATTATTCGCTTGCATGGTGTGCCAAATACTATCGTTTCAGATCGTGATACTAAATTTCTTAGCCACTTTTGGAGATGTTTATGGGCTAAGTTTGGGACTAAACTGCAATTTAGTACTACTTGTCATCCCCAAACTGATGGACAAACTGAAGTAGTCAATAGAACATTGTCTACTATGCTTAGGGCTGTTCTAAAGAATAATAAGAAAATGTGGGAGGAATGCTTGCCTCATATTGAATTTGCTTATAATCGTTCATTGCATTCTACTACTAAGATGTGCCCTTTTGAAGTTGTATATGGTTTCCTACCTCGTGCACCTATTGATTTGTTGCCTCTTCCATCTTCGGAGAAGGTTAATTTTGATGCTAAAGAACGTGCTGAATTGATTTTAAAATGCATGAGGTAACTAAGGAAAACATTGAGCGATGAATGCTAAATATAAACTTGCTGGAGATAAGGGTAGAAAACATGTTGTGTTTGCACCTGGAGATCTTGTTTGGTTACATTTGCGTAAGGATAGATTTCCTGATTTGCGCAAATCAAAGCTAATGCCACGTGCTGCTAGTCCCTTTAAGGTGTTGGAGAAAGTAAATGATAATGCATATAAACTTGAGCTGCCTGCAGATTTTGGGGTTAGTCCCACTTTTAACATTGCAAATTTGAAGCCATATTTGGGTGAGGAAGATGAACTTCCGTCGAGGACGACTTCATTTCAAGAAGGGGAGGATGATGAGGACATCAATACGATTGTTACACCCACAGCCCCTGCTGCTATACATACAGGACCAATTACTAGAGCTCGCACACGCCAAATAAATTACCAGGTACTTTCGTTTCTTGGTAATGATTCTAATGTTCATGAGAATATGATGCTTCCTAAATTGGATACATTTGTTTTGCTTACAAATGAAGGGCCTAGCTTGGAGAAGGATGAACATTGGAGCAAGAATAAGCATGGAGATGATGGCATGCGCAAGGGGGACAAGAATAGAGTTACAAGTGATGATTTCAGGACTTTGAAGCCACCATAATGAGTGCATGAAGTCTTGGACGAAATATACAAGATGCCACTTCATAAATTTCGTCCAGAGGCTATTCTAGGTGCTGCATCACCTTATTATTGGGCCAGGCCCATGTAATTTCGAAATACATAAGTATAGGCTATTTTTAGAGTCCATATGTGTGGGGAAACAAGAGATAGAGTTAGTTTCGGACCCCTTCACCAAGGGCCACGAAATTCACCCCCTCTTCCTCCATATATACAGCCCGTAGGGCACCGTTTAGACTTTGGGTTTTGTTTAGATTAAAAGTTCGCCAAAGCTGCAACTTCGCGTACTTCGTTTGTGTTCAACGACTAGACAAAGGCGTCACAGAACCCCACCTTGATCAATAAAGCTTTCATCTTATATTCGCAATATCCAGATTGCAATCTCAATTTCTTGCTTGTTCTTCGTTTGCTCGCAGGAACAGACCCTCGTGGTCAGGTTGATCGTGCTCCGGCATGGTCAATAACCTCTCGGAGTTGGTTTAGCGATTGTTATATGCGACGCCCTCGCACGTTCGTACTCGGATCGTCAAAGTCGACTTCCACCAAAGCGAAATCCACCATCTCATCGAAAGACGGGACACCTTTACCTCTATCAAATATTCCACCATTTGAGGGTAGATATGTTCCTGATATATATCTTACTTGGGAGTTAGAAACTGAACAACGTTTTACATGTTTACAATATCCCGAGGAGAGACGGGTTGCTGCTGCTGTTTGTGCTTTCACTAGTTTGCATGTGTATGGTGGTCTGAACATTGTAGATTATATCCTGTTCCAACTACTTGGGCTGCCTTGGAAACTGCTATGCGTACTCGTTGGATTCCACCATATTATCAACGTGAATTGCTTCAAAAATTGCAGCATTTAAGACAAGGAAAAAATTATGTGGAAGAATATTATCAGGAATTACAAACTGGCATGATTAGATGTGGTATTGTTGAGGGGAATGAAGCTATGCTTGCACGTTTTATAGGTGGATTAAATAGAGAGATTCAGACCATTCTAGACTATAAGGAGTGTACTAATATCACTCGTTTATTCCATCTTGCTTGTAAAGCTGAACGTGAAGTGCAGGATCGACAAGCATTGGCGCGAACTAACTTTTCTGCAGGTCGAATTTCATCATGGACACCGCGTGCATCCTCTACTTCCACTACACTAGCACTTCCATCAGCTGTTACCTCCAGCCGTGATACAAGAAAGTAGGCACAACCACCACTATCTGCCAAGAGCGCACCTGTCGGGCCTACACAGAGCTCTTCTTCTTCCATGGCATCCACAGGGCACACAAGTGATATTATTTGTCGTCGTTGTAAGGGAAGAGGTCATTATGCGAGAGAATGCAAATTTCAGCGTGTGATGATTGCTACTGAGGATGGTGGGTATGAGTCCGCTAGTGACTACGATGAGGAGACTTTGGCTCTTATTACACGTGAAGAACATGGCGAAGATGATTCTGATCATGACACGCAATACATGGCTCCTGAAGACGCTGACAGGTATGAATGTTTAGCTGCTCAACTTGTTTTGAGTGTGCATGTCACACAAGCTGAGCAAAATAACAGGCACAATTTGTTCCATACAAAGGGAGTTGTGAAGGAACGTTCTATGCGCGTCATCATAGATGGAGGGAGCTGCAACAACTTGGCTAGCATGGAGATGGTGGAGAAGCTATCTCTCACCACAAGACCACATCCACATCCTTACTACATCCAATGGTTCAACAACAGCGGCAAGGTTAAGGTAACACGTACTGTTCGTGTGCATTTTAGTATCTCTACATATGCTGATTATGTTGATTGTGATGTGGTACCTATGCAAGCATGTTCCTTATTACTTGGTCGACCATGGCAATTTGATAAAAAATAAGTACACCATGGTAGAAACAATCAGTATACTCTTGTTCATAAGGATAAAAATATTACTTTGCTTCCTATGACTCCTGAGTCCATTTTGAAAGATGATATTAATAGAGCTAATAAAGCAAAACAGGAGAAAAATAAGAGTAAAAATCAGATTGTGGCAAAAGAATTTGAGCAACAAATGAAGCGTAATAGTAAACCATCTAGTGTTGCTTCTGAAATTAAATTGAAAAGTCCATGTTTACTTGCCACTAAATCTGATATTGATGAGCTAGATTTTAGCAAATCTGTTTGCTATGCTTTTATGTGCAAAGAGGCATTATTTTCATTCGAGGACGTGCCTTCCTCTTTGCCTCCTGCTGTCACTAACATTTTGCAGGAGTTCGCTGAAGTCTTTCCACAAGATGTGCCACCGGGATTACCGCCTATTCGAGGGATTGAGCATCAGATTGACTTAATTCCCGGTGCTTCACTGCCAAACCGTGCGCCATACCGTACCAATCCAGAGGAGACAAAGGAGATTATGTGTCAAGTACAAGAGCTTCTCGACAAAGGTTATATACGCGAATCCCTTAGTCCTTGTGCTGTTCCTATTATTCTTGTGCCGAAAAAGGATGGTACATCACGTATGTGTGTTGATTGTAGAGGCATTAATAATATTACTATTCGTTATCGTCATCCTATTCCTAGGCTAGATGATATGCTTGATGAATTGAGTGCTTCTACAATATTCTCCAAAGTTGATTTGCGTAGTGGATACCATCAAATTCGTATGAAATTGGGGATGAATGGGAAACAACATTTAAAACTAAGTTTGGATTATATGAGTGGTTAGTCATGCCTTTTGGGTTAACTAATGCACCTAGTGCTTTCATGAGATTAATAAACGAAGTTTTACGTGCTTTCATTGGACGATTTGTGGTAGTTTACTTTGATGACATATTGATTTATAGTAGACCTTTGGAGGAACATTTGGAACATTTACGTGCTGTTTTTATTGCTCTACGTGATGCAAGTTTGTTTGGTAACCTTGGGAAGTGCACCTTTTGCACCGACCGAGTGTCTTTTCTTGGCTATGTTGTTACTCCACAGGGAATTGAAGTTGATAAAGCCAAGATTGAAGCTATTGAGAGTTGGCCGCAGCCCAAAACGGTCACACAAGTGAGGAGTTTTCTTGGCCTCGCTGGATTCTATACTCGTTTTGTGAGAGATTTCAGCACCATTGCTGCACCTCTCAATGAGCTTACAAAGAAGGATGTGCCTTTTGTTTGGGGTACCGCACAGGAAGAAGCCTTCACGATGTTGAAAGATAAGTTGACACATTGATGTAGGGTGGAACCCTAATTCGTCGATCTTTCACGTTTGGAGGGGATCCTACGGAGGACACACGAAGAACACGCGGAACCACGAGGAGAAACACGGGGAAAACGAGAGGAAATCACTCAACCAACAAGGAATCGATCACACAAGTGCTAGATCAACATACACACATGAGATCCACAAGATACATAGTCAACTAGGGTAAGGATACAACGGAACCGTTCATCTCCAAGAGGAGGCCTTGATGTTCTTCCCTAGGTAGGGGTCTTGAATCCGCAAGGGGATCTTCTCCGAAGGAGGTCCTGATCTCCGAGGAGAAGTAACCGAGTGGATGAGCAAAGGCTCTCACACAAATATGAGCTAATCCAATGCTAAGTCTCAAAGTGAGGAGAGGGGGTCCTATATAGAGAGTCTGGGGCGAAGGGGTACATGGGCTCAGCCCACCACGCGCATGCAGGCGCTGGCCGGATGATCCGGACGAGGGTCTGGATGATCCGGGCTGGTCCGGATGATCCGGGCGGGGACCCGGATGAGCCGGAGGCTCGGCTGGTGGCGGCGACGGGCCGGATGTCCGGCTGGTGGTCCGGACGTTCGGGCGGGGTCCGGATGATCCGGGCCGGGGTCCGAATGATCCGGCTTGGGAGGGAGCTTCTGTTGCCTTCGGTCGCTGTAGACGGATCGTCCGGACCGGGGTCCGGATCATCCGGGCTCTGTCCGGATCGTCCGGGCCTCCGTCCGGATCGTCCGGCATCTCTGGTCCTTGTTGCTTTCTCCTCTCCGTCTTTATGCATGCCTTCCGCTTCCGGTTCTCCTTGCTTCCTAGCTTCTTCATGGTCGACTCCTTGGTGCCTGAGTATGCATAGGGTTTCCTTTTGAGGTAGTAACCATGTCTCATGTGAATCGAAGGGGAGTTGTGAGAGGACTGATGTCACCTCGGTTTCAAGAGCTCTTGCACGTGCTCGAGTCATCGGTCCTTGTGGTGTTGTAGGTGTTGATGTAGAGTCCATGGGGATGATGAATGGATGCTCCGCATCATATCCCCTCCCTTCAAAAGGATCCGACCTCGGATCTAGATCTTCATCACCATGGAAAGGCGAGAGGTCTTTGATGTTGAAGGTGTCGCTCACGTTGTACTTGTCGCTTGGTAGGTCGAGCTTGTAGGCGTTGTTGTTGTAGCGCTAACACCTTGAAGGGTCCATCGGCTCGAGGTAGAAGTTTGACTTGCGTTCGCTGGGGAAGCGTGCCTTGTGAAGGTGTAGCCACATGAGATCGCCTATGTTGAATATCATGGGTTGTTTGTTGATGTTGAGCTTGGTAGTGAGTCGCTGTACGTGGCGCCGATGGTGTGTCTTGTCTCTTCATGCATCTTCTTGATGTAGCTTGCACGGCACTTGCGCCGAGGTTGGTGCGCTCTTGTAGAGGTAGAGGTAGAATGTCCAATGGGGACAATGGATTGAAGCCGAGACGCGACCTCGAAGGGTGACTTGCCGGTCGTCGAATGTCTTGGCGCGTTGTAGGCGTGCTTTCGGCGATGGGTAGACACGCCCCACTCCTTGATGTTCTTCTTGATCAACACGCCAAGTAGAGTGGAGAGCGTTCGTTCCTCACCTCCGCTTGGCCGCCGGTTTGAGGATGGTATGCGGATGAGAAGAAGAGCTTGATTCCGAGCTTGGCGATAGGGTCTTCCAAAAGTAACTCAGAACTTGACGTCATGGTCGTGAGACGATTGTCTTTGGTACGCCATGGAGGCGCAAGATTTCCCTACAAAAGAGATTTGCAATATGTGAAGCATCGTCTACCTTGTTGCAAGGAATGAAATGTGCCATTTTAGAAAATCTATCCACAACAACAAACACGAAATCCTTTCCATTTTGAGTTCTAGGCAAACCAAGTACAAAGTCCATGCTAATGTCTTCCCAAGGTTGACAAGGAATAGGAAGAGGCATGTAAAGACCATGAGATTGGGCTTTTGACTTAGCTTTGCGGCATGTTGAGCATCGGGTGGTGAAGCGTGAGACGTCTCGAAACATCTTGGGCCAAAAGTAGTTCTTGGAGAGCGTGGCGAAGGTCTTGTCGCGTCCAAAATGTCCCATGAGTCCACCTCCATGAGCCTCTTTGATGTAGGGTGGAACCCTAATTCGTCGATCTTTCACGTTTGGAGGGGATCCTACGGAGGGAACACGAAGAACACGCGGAAGCACAAGGGGAAACACGGGGAAAACGAGAGGGATTCACTCAACCAACAAGGAATCGATCACACAAGTGCTAGATCACCACACACATAAGAGATCCACAAGATACAAAGTCAACAAAGGTAAGGATACAAAGGAACCGTTCATCTCCAAGAGGAGGCCTTGATGTTCTTCCCTAGAAGGGGTCTTGAATCCGCTTGGGGGATCTTCTCCGAAGAGGTCGTGATCTCCGAGGAGAAGTAACCAAGTGGATGAGCAAAGGCTCTCACACAAACATGAGCTAATCCAGTGCTAAAACTGTCTAGAAGGAGGTGGAGGAGTATTTATAGTTTATGTCCACGAAGAGGTAAGTGGGAGGGGGATACAAGGGCCCTAGGCCCGCATTCTGCGCGCAGGCAGGGCGGTAGTACCGTCCATCGAGCGGTAGTACCGCTTAGCGAGCGGTAGTACCGCGAGTGGGGGGAGCGGTAGTACCGCTTGGCAGGAGCGGTAGTACCGCTTGTGGTGGAGCGGTAGTACCGCTTGCCCTGAGCGGTAGTACCGCGTCTCGGAAGTGCGAACTTCGGCGTTTGTCGGGTTGAGCGGAAGTAGATTTGCGGTAGTTCCGCCCCTCAGCGGTAGTACCGCTTGTGCGGAGCGGTAGTACCGCGAGCTCGTGCGGTAGTACCGTAAGCTCGGGCGGTAGTACCGTGGTTAGCGTTTCTTCTTCTTCTTCTTCGCGTCCATCTTCTCCTTCCGGTCCTTCTTGCTCCTTAGCTTCTTCGAGGTACCTGAGCATGCAAAGTGTATCCGTTTGAGGTAGTAACCATGTCTCGGGTAGGGGAAGTGGTAGTTCGAAAAGGAGAGATGTCACCTCGGTTTCGAGAGCTCTTGCACGTGCTCGAGTCATTGGTCCATTTGGCACTTGATGGGATGGAGATAGGTCCATGGGGATGACCATGGGATGCTCCGCATCATCTCCCCTCCCTTGGGGAAGATCCGACCTCGGATCGAAATCTTCATCACCATGGAAAGGCGAGAGGTCTTTGACGTTGAAGGTGTCGCTCACGTTGTATTTGTCGCTTGGTATGTCGAGCTTGTAGGCGTTGTTGTTGTAGCGCATAGCACCTTGAAGGGTCCATCGCTCGAGGTAGAAGTTTGACTTGCGCTCGCTGGGGAAGCGTGCCTTGCGAAGGTGTAGCCACACGAGATCGCCTATGTTGAAGATCATGGGTTGCTTGTTGATGTTGAGCTTGGTCGTTAGTCGCTGTACTCGGCTCTCGATGGTGTGTCTTGTATCTTCATGCATCTTCTTGATGTAGCTTGCACGGCACTTGCGCCGAGGTTGGTACGCCTTGTAGAGGAAGGGTAGAATGTCCAATGGGGACAAAGGGTTGAAGCCGTGAGACGACCTCAAGGAGACTTGCCGGTAGTCGAATGTCTTGCACGGTTGTAGGCGTATTTCGGCGATGGGTAGACATGCTTCCCACTCCTTGATGTTCTTCTTGATCAACACGCCAAGTAGAGTGGAGAGCGTCCGTTCGTCACCTCCGCTTGGCCGCCGGTTTGAGGATGGTATGCGGATGAGAACAAGAGCTTGATTCCGAGCTTGGCGATAGAGTCTTCCAAAAGTAACTCAAGAACTTGACGTCATGGTCGGAGACGATTGTCTTCGTACTCCATGAAGGCGCAAGATTTCCTACAAAAGAGATTTGCAATATGTGAAGCATCGCTCACCTTGTTGCAAGGAATGAAATGTGCCATCTTAGAAAATCGGTCCACAACAACAAACACGGAATCCTTTCCATTTTGAGTTCTAGGCAAACCAAGTACAAAATCCATGCTAATGTCTTCCCAAGGTTGATAAGGAATAGGAAGAGGCATGTAAAGACCATGAGATTGAGCTTTTGACTTAGCTTTGCGCATGTAGAGCATCGGTGGTAAAGCGAGAGACATCTCAAACATCTTTGGCCAAAAGTAGTTCTTGGAGA
The DNA here is from genome assembly GCA_021437245.1 of Aegilops speltoides. Classification (NCBI taxonomy): domain Eukaryota; kingdom Viridiplantae; phylum Streptophyta; class Magnoliopsida; order Poales; family Poaceae; genus Aegilops; species Aegilops speltoides. Next base: position 33,455 of record JAHHZJ010001026.1, on the reverse strand, counting down.
GCGTGGCGAAGGTCTTGTCGCGTCCAAAATGTCCCATGAGTCCACCTCCATGAGCCTCTTGCAAAAGTAGCAAACGAAGAGAAGACTCGAATGCATAGTTTGTTAGCTCTCATAAGATAACCATCCTTGAGGTAATATTGTTCCCAAGATGTATGGCCAAACATTTAGCATAATGAGGTGCAAAAGATGGATCACTAGCATACAAATCTTTTATGTGCTCAAAGCCAATAACATTCAACTCAAGTTGGGTGACAAGCGTGCATATGCGTGAAAGTGCATCGGCAACTACATTTTCCTTGCCCTTAATGTACTTGATCACATATGGAAAAGATTCAATAAATTCACTCCATTTGGCATGACGCTTGTTCAATTTAGTTTGACCTTTTAAGTACTTAAGCTTTTCATGATCGGTATGGATGACAAACTCATGAGGCCTAAGATAATGTTCCCAAACATGTAGTACACGCACTAAAGCATACAATTCTTTGTCATACACGGGATAGTTAAGTTGAGCACAGGAGAGTTTTTCACTAAAATAAGCAATGACTCGCTTTTCTTGCATTAAAACTCCGCCAATTCCGGTACCACTTGCATCACAATGAACCTCAAAAGTTTTGTCAAAGTTGGGCAAAGCAAGAATTGGAGCATGAGTAAGCAAAGACTTGAGCTCATCAAAAGCGTTTGATTGCAAAGGTCCCCAAATAAAAGGAGTATTCTTCTTACTCAAAGCATGCAAAGGGCTGCAATAGTGCTAAAGTTTTTCACAAAGCGGCGATAAAAACCTGCAAGACCAAGGAAACTTCAGACTTGTTGCAAATTGGTGGGTTGGGGCCAAGTTTTAATTGCTTTGATCTTAGTTTCATCAACATGGACACCCTTGAGGAGACAACGAAACCTAAGAAAACCACTTTGTCAACTCCAAAAGTGCATTTCTTCAAGTTTGCATAAAGACTTTCCTTTCAAGCGCTTTGCAAAACAAGCTTAACGTGATCAAGATGCTCTTTCATGGTTTTGCTAAACACAAGAATGTCATCAAGTAAACCACAACAAAGATTCCAATATAAGGTCTAAGCACATGATGCATAAGTCGCACAAAAGTTCCGGAGCTTCCGACAAACCCATGGGCATAACCAACCATTCATATAAGCCAAATTTTGTTTTGAAAGCAGTTTTCCATTCATCACCCTCATGAATGCGGATTTGATAATAGCCACTTTTAAGATCAATTTTGAGAAAAGTTGGCTCCACTAAGTTCATCAAGCATATCATCTAAGCGAGGAATGGGATGCCTATAGCGCACGGTGATAGCATTTATGGGTCTACAATCGAGCACAAGCGGAAACTTCCATCGGGCTTGGGCACAAGTATAACGGAACGCACAAGGGCTTAAGCTTTCACGTACATGACCGTTGTCGAGTAGTTGTTGTACTTGCCGCTGAATCTCCTTGGTTTCTTCGGGATTGACACGGTATGGAGCTTTGTTTGGAAGTGGCGCCCGGGAATGAGGTCGATTCGATGCTCAATGCCTCAGAGAGGAGGTAGACCCGAGGTAGCTCATCGGGAAAAACATCTTGAAATTCCTGCAAAAGAGATTGAAACACCAAAGGTAGCTCATGAGTGGTGTTAGTTTGTTGTTCTCCATCCTTGCACACTAGGACAAAGTGCATCACACTCGATGGGTTCTCACACACTTCTCTCATCTCATGTTTGGTGGCTAATAGTATGAGGTTTTTCTCTAGGCTAAGAGGCGCCAAATTTGGCTTGTGGCTCTCACTCACTTTTTGGTGGCTCACTTTCTCACTCTTCTCTCTTTGGTTGGTGGCTTGTTTGTCGGCTATCACTTGACTAGGAGACATAGGTCGAGGACATATTCTTTGCCTTTCATCTTGAAGCTATAGTGGTTTGTACGCCCATTGTGGTAGACACCACGGTCGAATTGCCATGGCCGACCAAGGAGGAGGTGGCAAACGGTCATTGGGACCACATCACACTCCAAAGTGTCCTCATATGCACCGATTTTGAAGGATACTTGGACCGTATGCTCAACTCAGATAGTGCCGGAGTCACTTAGCCATTGAACCTTGTATGGTTGCGGATGCTTCTTCTTGACCAATTGGAGCTTGGAGCATAGTTCTTCGCTTGCTGTTGTGGCAACTACCTCCATCGATGATGACCTTGACGGATCTCCCATTGATGCCGCCTTTGTGTGGAAGATGTGGCATCGTTGGTCTTCTTCTTGGTGATGTTGAAGTGTCAAGACTTTGGAGACAACAAGAGCGGGCTTGTATCTTCATCACAAAAGACTTGATCATCTTCATCCTCGTTGATGCGCCGGTGCATGGCCACTTGCTCAATAGCGCCCATTTCATCTTCACTCATTGAGTCGTGGGTGCCATCGTCGTTGAGGATCATGGTGCGCTTGTTGGTGCATTCATATGACTTGTGGCTCGGCCGCCGCAAGTGAAACACTTGAAGGAGCTTGTCTTGACGGTCTCATTGGTTGAGTAGATGATGAAGCACGCGGCTTGAAGTTGCTTGTAGTAGGAGGAAGACGACTTGAACTTGTGGAAGTTTTCTTGTAACTTGACTTGTCGTCGCTTGCTTGGAGAAGGCTTGATTGATGTCGGTTGGAGTAGTTGTTGAAGCTTGGTTGTTGGAGAAGCCGTGTATCTTGGAGGAGTACTTGGCGATTTGAAGTCATCTTGTACTTGACGCTCCGCCTTTGTAGCTTGATGCACGAGCTCAATGAGGTTGGAGTAGGGTTGGAAGTCGGCGATCTTCTTGATGGGATGATTGAGTCCATTCAAGAATCGTGCCATTGTTTGCTCCTCATCTTCCTTGACATTGGCTCAATCATGGCAATCTCCATTTCTTTGTAGTATTCTTCAACACTCTTTGTTCCTTGCTTGAGTAGTTGTAGCTTCTTGAAGAGATCACGGTTGTAGTAGGTGGGCACAAAACGTGCTCGCATGACATCCTTCATTTGAGCCCAAGTGGTGATTGGAGGTTCACCTCTTGCTTGTCGGCGCTCAAGGACTTGTTCCCACCATATGAGCACATAGTCTTGGAACTCAAGTGATGCCATAGCGATCTTCTTCTCTTCCTCATAGTTGTGCAAACGAAAGATTTTGTCGACCTTCAATGCCCATGAGAGGTACTCTTCGGGATCATTGGTTCCATTGAACTTGGGCATTGTGAACTTGAGCTTGCCATAGCGATGTTCTTCATTGTTTTGAGGTCGGTTGATGATGACGTTTTGACGTGGAGGGTAATCATCCTCATGTTGCTCTCGGCGAGGAGGAAGTCCATGATCAACTTGCTCTTGTCGACCTTGAGGTTGAGGATAATCTTGAGGAGCTTGACGCTGCGCACGCCGATGGTAGTTCCTCTCTTGGATTTCTTCTCAAGGGCTTCCTCTTGAATGCGCCTTTCACGATTGCGGTTGGCGATAGCTCGCTTGATGCTTGAAGGGCGCTGCTCCGCCTCAAGAGCTTGTGCTTCGTTGTTGTTGTTGAAGACGCTGGGCCTCGGCGCCTTGTTGTTGTTGGTGTAGGCGCCGCTTTTTGTTCTTGTTGGCGGCGAAGACGTTGTCGTTTTGAGCTTGAGCAAACGCTACTTGGTTTGATTGAGGACGAGGAACTTGTTCATCCCTTGCTCTTGGGAATTCTTGTCGTAGCGGGTTGCGAGATGCATGACGGTCTTGACGCTGCTGCTCGACGAAGAATGTTCGATGACGGTGTACTTGTGTCGGAGAATGAGTCGTCGGAGTGGCGACTTGAGTGGCTCCGCCTTGAGTGTGAAGAGGTAGAAGTACGCGTTCACCAACAAGGCGCGGATCTCGCCCATTCTTGCATCATTCTCTTTCTTGTGCGCTACGAGTTTGTTGTCGGCAATCTCTTGTACGCTTCTCGAGAGTCGCAAGTCGGTGGAGAGGTTGTCGATGCGTTCGCCATTGCTTGTTGCTCTTGATGGAGAGCTCGCTATGCTACCAAGAGGTGGCTCTTGGTGACGATGATGACATGTCGCCGCCTTGCTCGATGAAGAGTGGGTTTGTAGAAGAACTTGGCCTATCCATCATTTCAAGCAAATTGTGAGTGGTAGAAAGAGAAGAACTAATACCAATGTACCTTTGACCGGTTGAAGATGAATCAAGTTCACTCAAATGCGGACAATGAAATAGCACTCTTGGTACCGATCCTTGTCGATTCTCACACCTACACAAGTAAAAGCTTTTGGTGGAGCTTGGTTAGATGGTGGCACAAAATTGATTGTTATCGTTAGCTTGACTCAAAATGTTGAAGAAGATTCGCAAATTCGCAAATGTAACAAGTAGACCAAGCAAGTAGTGGTACACGGAAACACACACGCAAATAGATAAATGGGATTGTGCAAACCAAAAGTGAGCCAAAATGTGGAATCCACGAAAATGCTCTTGTTGCACAATACTAGAGAGACGCTAGCACGATTGCACAATAGGCGGATACGGAGCTTGTGCACAACCTACTAGGCAAAAATGCAACGATCTCTATCCCAAGTATGCTATATGTATGGTATTTCGGTGCAATGATCCAAGATGATCTTATATGACAATCTTAATGTAGTATGATGCTATGGTTCTTGCTTATAAGCTCTTTGCTTATCTTTCTTTTGCTTAAAAGCTTGGGTGGCTCTTTCTCTTTTGAGCTCTTTTCTTATGCAAACTTCTCGACCAAGATAGCAATTGTGTATGCGATGACAACTTTGTGACACACAAGTGGATCTCAAGATATGCACCACTATGCTATGGTATGTATGCTATGGAGTATGATCCCTAATGTGCACAAGTTACGCTGCGGCAATACTCAATGGCTAGTCTCGATGGGTAAGCAACGCAAAAGATGGGCTATGTTGGTTATCAATGCAATTGCGAGAGAGTATGACACGATACCAAGGTGATATCAAGACGAAAGTGATACCAAAGTGCTGGTCCGGTCGTAGTAGTCGCCGACGAGGATGAGCTGTCGTGATGTCGGTGTCGAACCGCACTGGATAGCCAAACACAAAGGACACGGTTACGACAACTCAATTTCAGAAAGCACAACAGTTCAAATAGTCGGAGTCGGTAGCGGCAAAGCTATGGTGGGGGTATGTGGAATGGTGGTGGTATGCGGAAGTGAAAAGTGGTTTGGGCGAAAATTGGGCCGGGCGGAAGTATCATGACGGGTGCGGTAGTACCATGATAGGTTGCGTAGTACCGCTGTAAGTACAGGAGCGGTAGTACCAAGAGGTCGGGCGGTAGTACCACATGAGTCGGGGAAATCGCAGATGAGCAGGATTTGGGCGATTTTGGGCGGAAATGGGTGATTTCGGGTCAAAATTGATGGATTTTGTGGATGGAAAGAGGGAAACTTGGGGAGAATGCTAGATCGACTGAAACCAAGCAAATCCACGGATCAAAATCAACAAAACATCATCAAACTAACAAATCACAAAAATTTTGGGGCTATTTTTGTGGGATTTTCGGTTTTAGGACGAAAACAACAAAATCAAGCTAGAAAACACGGGTAGGGGCTCCAAAACGTGATCAACGTGGCTCATGATACCATATGATGTAGGTGGAACCCTAATTCGCCGATCTTTCACGCTTGGAGGATCCTACGGAGGAACACGAAGAACACGCGAAGCACAAGGGGAAACACGGGAAAACGAGAGGATTCACTCAACCAACAAGGAATCGATCACACAAGTGCTAGATCACCACACACATAAGAGATCCACAAGATACAAAGTCAACAAAGGTAAGGATACAAAGGAACCGCTCATCTCCAAGAGGAGGCCTTGATGTTCTTCCCTAGAAGGGGTCTTGAATCCGCTTGGGGATCTTCTCCAAGAGGTCGTGATCTCCGAGGAGAAGTAACCAAGTGGATGAGCAAAGGCTCTCACACAAACATGAGCTAATCCAGTGCTAAAACTGTCTAGAAGGAGGTGGAGGAGTATTTATAGTTTATGTCCACGAAGAGGTAAGTGGGAGGGGATACAGGGCCCTAGGCCCGCATTCTCAAGCTACAGCAGGTGGCGGTAGTACTGTCCATCGAGCGGTAGTACTGCTTAGCGAGCGGTAGTACTGCTGAGTGGGGGAGCGGTAGTACCGCTAAGCGAGAGCGGTAGTACCGCTTGTGGTGGAGCGGTAGTACCGCTTGCCCTGAGCGGTAGTACCGCGTCTCGGAAGTGCGAACTTCGGCGTTTGTCGGGTTGAGCGGAAGTAGATTTGCGGTAGTTCCGCCCCTCAGCGGTAGTACCGCTTGTGCGGAGCGGTAGTACCGCGAGCTCGTGCGGTAGTACCGTAAGCTCGGGCGGTAGTACCGTGGTTAGCGTTTCTTCTTCTTCTTCTTCGCGTCCATCTTCTCCTTCCGGTCCTTCTTGCTCCTTAGCTTCTTCGAGGTACCTGAGCATGCAAAGTGTATCCGTTTGAGGTAGTAACCATGTCTCGGGTAGGGGAAGTGGTAGTTCGAAAAGGAGAGATGTCACCTCGGTTTCGAGAGCTCTTGCACGTGCTCGAGTCATTGGTCCATTTGGCACTTGATGGGATGGAGATAGGTCCATGGGGATGACCATGGGATGCTCCGCATCACTCTTGCAAAAGTAGCAAACGAAGAGAAGACTCGGGTATGCAAAGTTTGTTAGCTCTCATAAGATAACCATCATTGAGGTAATATTGTTCCCAAGATGTATGCGTCAAACATTTAGCATGATGAGGTGCAAAAGATGGATCACTAGCATACAAATCCTTTATGTGCTCAAAGCCTATAACATTCAACTCAAGTTGGGTGACGAGTGTGCATATGCGTGAAAGTGCATCGGCAACTACATTTTCCTTGCCCTTAATGTACTTGATCACATACGGAAAAGATTCAATAAATTCACGCCATTTGGCATGACGCTTGTTCAATTTAGTTTGACCTTTTAAGTACTTAAGCGTTTCATGATCGGTATGGATGACAAACTCATGAGGTCTAAGATAATGTTCCCAAACATGTAGGACACGCACTAAAGCATACAATTCCTTGTCAAATACGGGATAGTTGAGTTGAGCACCGGAGAGTTTTTCACTAAAATAAGCAATCACTCGTTTTTCTTGCATTAAAACTCCGCCAATTCCGTACCACTTGCGCGCCACAATGAACCTCAAAAGTTTTGTCAAAATTGGGCAAAGCAAGAATCGGAGCATGAGTAAGCAAAGACTTGAGCTCATCAAAAGCGCTTGATTGCAAAGGTCCCCAAAAAAAAGGAGTATTCTTCTTACTCAAAGCATGCAAAGGAGCTGCAATAGTGCTAAAGTTTTTCACAAAGCGACGATAAAAACCTGCAAGACCAAGGAAACTTCGCACTTGTTGCAAATTGGTGGGTTGGGGCCAAGTTTTAATTGCTTTGATCTTAGTTTCACGACATGGACACCCTTGAAGAGACAAAGAAACCCAAGAAAACCACTTTGTCAACGCCTAAAAGTGCATTTTTTCAAGTTGGCATAAAGACTTTCCTTTCGAAGGGTTTGCAAAACAAGCTTAACATGATCAAGATGCTCTTTCATGGTTTTGCTAAACACAAGAATGTCATCGAAGTAAACCACAACAAAGATTCCAATGTATGGACGAAGTACATGATGCATGAGACGCACAAAAGTTCCGGGAGCTTCCGACAAACCCATAGGCATAACCAACCATTCATATAAGCCAAATTTTGTTTTGAAAGCAGTTTTCCATTCATCACCCTCATGAATGCGGATTTGATAATAGCCACTTTTAAGATCAATTTTGAGAAAAGTTGGCTCCACTAAGTTCATCAAGCATATCACCTAAGCGAGGAATGGGATGCCTATAGCGCACGGTGATAGCATTTATGGGTCTACAATCGAGCACAAGCGGAAAGTTCCATCGGGCTTAGGCACAAGAATAACGGAACGGCACAAGGGCTTAAGCTTTCACGCACATGACCGTTGTCGATTAGTTGTTGTACTTGCCGCTGAATCTCCTTGGTTTCTTCGGGATTGACACGGTAGGGAGCCTTGTTTGGAAGTGGCGCCCGGGATGAGGTCGATTTGATGCTCAATGCCTCAAGAGGAGGTAGACCCGAGGTAGCTCATCGGGAAAACATCTTGAAATTCCTGCAAAAGAGATTGAAACACCAAAGGTAGCTCATGAGTGGTGTTAGTTTTTGGTTCTCCATCCTTGCAAACAAGGACAAAGTGCATCACACTTGATGGGTTCTCACACACTTCTCTCATCTCATGTTTGGTGGCTTAATAGTATGAGGTTTTTTCTCTAGGCTAAGAGGCGCTCAAATTTGGCTTGTGGCTCTCACTCACTTTTTGGTGGCTCATTTTCTCACTCTTCTCTCTTTGGTTGGTGGCTTGTTTGTATCACTTGACTAGGAGACATGGGTCGTAGGACATATTCTTTGCCTTTCATCTTGAAGCTATAGTGGTTTGTACGTCCATTGTGATAGACAGCACGGTCGAATTGCCATGGCCGACCAAGGAGGAGTGATGAGGACATCAATACCATTGTTACACCCACAGCCCCTACTGTTACATATACGGGACCAATTACTAGAGCTCGCGCACGCCAATTAAATTACCAGGTACTTTCGCTTTCTTGGTAATGATTTTAATGTTCATGAGAATATGATGTCGCTTAAATTGGATACATTTGTTTTGCTTACAAATGAAGGGCCTAGCTTGGAGAAGGATGAACATTGGAGCAAGAACACGCATGGAGTTGATGGCATGCTAAGGGGATCAAGAACGGAGTTACAAGTGATGATTTCAGACTTTGAAGCCACCATAAGGAGTGCATGAAGCCTTGGACGAAATATACAAGATGCCACTTCATAATATTCGTCCATAGGCTATTCTAGGTGCTGCACACCTTATTATTGGGCCAGGCCCATGTAATTTCGAAATATTTAAGTATAGGCTATTTTAGAGTCCAGATGTGGGGAAACAAGAGATAGGGTTGGTTTCGACCCCACCCTCAAGGGCCACGAAATTCCTCCTCTTCCCCATATATACAGCCCTTAGGGCACCGCTTAGACTTTGGGTTTTGTTTAGATCAAAAGTTCGCCATAGCTGCAACTTCACAGCATTTCGCTTGTGTTCAACGACTGCATAAAGGCGCCACAGTAACCCCACCTTGATCAATAAAGCTTTCATCTTATATTCGCAATATCCAGATTGCAATCTCAGCTTTCTTGCTTGTTCTTCGCTTGCTCGCAGGAAATAGACTCTCGTGGTCGTTGATCGCGCTCCGCGTGGTCAATAACCTCTCGGAGTTGGTTTAGCGATTGCTATATGCGACGCCCTCGCACGTCAGTAGTCGGATCGTCAAAGTCGACTTCCACCAAAGCGAAATCCACCATCTCATCGAAAGACGGGACACCTTTGCCTCTATCAAGTGGTATCAGATTTCCATGTTGCTCGGTGAGATTTTACAGTTTTTCATAGTTTAGATCGAGTCTTTTCTTCATACCTACAGTCCACGAAAAAGCCACAAAAAAAATTAGGGTTAGTTCATCATATCCGAACCAATCTGAGCCTTTGCATAATCTTTTCTGTATTTGCATTGTTGAATTTGCGTTGCATCGCCGTGTCTAGTTGCTGGTCTTAGAGTCTAGTCCTTTAGAGTTTCGAGTTCGGTCATAAGTTGTCACGCCGCCGCACCATCATCTTCGCCCGCCATCTACCACCACCGCTTATCCGCCACCGCTCAATCCGTATCCATATACCACCACCGCTTATCCGCCACCGCTTGAATCCGTATCCATATACCACCACCGCCATATATCATCACCAATCCGAGTTCCTTGCATATTAGATTTGTTTTCGATCCATCTAATTTCCGATTCGTGTTTCCTTGTTTGAGTAGGTTTCGGATTCCAGCAATCTTTTGCCATCCGTAGAAGAGGTTGGTTTCAAAAAAAAAAAAAAAAAAGAGTCCGGAAACCACCCTCCGTTTAGGCCCAAAATTTTCCAAAAACGCACGGGACAAAAAATTTTCTGGCTATCCTATTTTAGGTGTTTCTAAGCGTATTGAGACAGTTCTCATTATAGAAAGTTTTTTCACCCGCTTCAGATTTTGGGTCCAGCAAAAAAAAAAAAAAATTGGTCGAAAAATTTTGTTCCCATCCTATCAGTTTGACCAGGAAGAGTTTTGAGACACTCGCCATTATAGTGATTTTTCGCAACAAAAAAAAAAAGCAGCGCAAAAAAAAAAAAAAAGCAGCAAAAAAAAAAAAAAAAAAAGCGAAAAAAATTCAGAGTGTGCTCCTCCCTTGTTTACGCAGCAGCGCCGTGATTTTGTTAGTGTTCTAGGCTCGCCTCTAGCACGGTCTCAGCCTAGGACCAAAGACAAGACTGTCGTGTTGAGCGCTTATTCAACTTTGCATCTCTCGAATTGATTATTGTCAATCTTTTGCTACCATATTATAAGCCTTCCCAGCTCCACATACATCTACGCTCGTATGCGTTTGACTCTCCCCGCAATCGCTCTATCCAAGCTTTGAGAGTTTTGACTACAACGGTTGCCGATCACCGCCGTTCTTGGGTAAGAACTGGTAAGAATTTGAGATTTGCTTGACGGATTTGTGACATCCACCACCACCTCTTGTTAGTAGTCCAGAGGATCATATTCTTGTGTGTTTCTATTGTCGCTAACCATGGCAGGATCACAAGCCGATGAGACTGACCGGGAGAACATGACGAACAAACAGCTACATGATAAATTTCAGCAAATGATGAGTGGACAGTGCAAGATGTGGTAAACAGATTTGACGAGGCCATGGAGAAGATAGATGGCATTGAGAAGACGCTTGAAACAAAGCTTGATAGCAAGTTTGATGAATTGCTCGCTGCTTTTCCACAACCACCGCCGGCTGCACCTATCGCACCTCTGCAAGAACGACAACAACTACGCCCTTCCGAATCAAGATGGACGAGCTCAACGTGTTCCTATTGAGCCAGACAAAATTCTGTGCCGCTGCCATCGCTGTTGGTGCTTCTTTGGCTCCTCGCCATCGCTGCTGCTGGTACAGAGGAGGATGATGATTATGTGGGCGATTATGAGGATGAGGTTGATCAACATCGAACTATGTGCAACCACCAGCACCACAACCACCAGTGTCGCCCACATGCAAATAATGGCAATATTAGGGCTCCCCTCAGTACGAGATCATGACCATCTCCCTAAACTGAAATTGAATATTCCACCATTTGAGGGTAGATATGTTCCTGATATATATCTTACTTGGGAGTTAGAAACTGAACAACGATTTACATGTTTACAATATCCCGAGGAGAGACGTGTTCCTGCTTTGTTTGTGCTTTCACTAGCTTTGCATGTGTTTGGTGGTCTCAACATTGTAGATTATATCCTGCTCCAGCTACTTGGGCTGCTTTGAAAATTGCTATGCGTATCGCTGGGTTCCACCATATTATCAACGTGAATTGCTTCAAAAATTGCAGCGCTTAAGACAAGGAAAAATTTCAGAGAAGAATATTATCGTGAATTACAAACTGGTTTGATTAGATGTGGTATTGTTGAGGAGAATGAAGCTATGCTTGCACGCTTTCGGGTGGATTAAATAGAGAGATTCGACCATTCTAGACTATAAGGACTATAATAATATCACTCGCTTATTCCATCTTGCTTGTAAAGCTGAACGTGAAGTGCAGGATCGACAGCATTGGCGCCGACTACCTTTTCTCGCAGGTCGACCTTCATCATGGACACCACGTGCATCATCTACTTCCACCGCACCATCACCTCCTTCAGGCCACCTCCAACCGTGATACAAGAAAGCGCATACAACCACCACTATCTCGCCAAGAGCACACCGCCGAGCCTGCACAGAGTTCTTCTTCCATGGCGCCAACAGGCACACAAGTGATATTATTTGTCGTCGTTGTAAGGGAAGAGGACATTTTATGAGAGAATGCAAATCTCAGCGTGTGATGATTGCTACCGAGGATGGTGGGTATGAGTCCGCTAGTGACTATGATGAGGAGACTTTGGCTCTTATTACACATGAGGAACACGGTGGAGATGATTCTGATCATGAGACACAATACATGGCTGTCAAGATGCCGACAGTATGAATGTTTAGTTGCTCAACGTGTTTTGAGTGTGCAGGTTACACAAGTGAGCAAAATCAGAGGCATAATTTGTTCCATACAAAGGAGTTGTGAAGGAACGTTCTATTCAAGGCCATCATAGATGGAGGGAGCTGCAACAACTTGGCTAGCATGGAGATGGTGGAGAAGCTATCTCTCACCACAAGACCACATCCACATCCTTATTACATCCAATGGTTCAACAACAGCGGCAAGGTTAAGGTAACACGCATCGCTCGTGTGCATTTTAGTATCTCTACATATGCTGATTATGTTGATTGTGATGTGGTACCTATGCAAGCATGTTCCTTGTTACTTGGTAGACCATGGCAATTTGATAAAAATTCAGACACCATGGTAGAAACAATCAAGATACTCTTGTTCATAAGGATAAAAATATTACTTTGCTTCCTATGACTCCCGAGTCCATTTTGAAAGATGATATTAATAGAGCTAATAAAGCAAAACAGAGAAAAATAAGAGTGAAAATCAGATTGTGGCAAAAGAATTTGAGCAACACATGAAGCCTAATAATAAACCATCTACTATTGCTTCAAATTAAATTGAAAAGTACATGTTTACTTGCCACCAAATCTGATATTGATGAGCTAGATTTTAGCAAATCTATTTGCTATGCTTTTGTGTGCAAAGAGGCATTATTTTCATTCGAGGACGTGCCTTCCTCTTTGCCCCTCGCTGTCACTAACATTTTGCAGAGTTCACCGACGCCTTTCCACAAGACGTGCCACCGGATTACCACCTATTCGAGGGATTGAGCATCAAATTGACTTAATTCCCGTGCATCATTACCCAACCGTGCCCCATACCGCACCAATCCAGAGGAGACGAAGGAGATTATGCGTCAAGTACAGAGCTGCTCGACAAAGGTTATATACGCCAATCCCTTAGTCCTTGTGTTGTTCCTATTATTCTAGTGCCGAAAAAGGATGGTACGTCACGATGTGTGTTGATTGTAGAGGCATCAATAATATTACTATTCGTTATCGCCACCCTATTCCTAGGCTAGATGATATGCTTGATGAATTGAGTGGCTCTACAATATTCTCCAAAGTTGATTTATGAGTGGATACCATCAAATTTGTATGAAATTGGGAGATGAATGGAAAACAGCATTTAAAACTAAGTTTGGATTATATGAGTGGTTAGTCATGCCTTTTGGGTTAACTAATGCACCTAGTACTTTCATGAGATTAATGAACGAGTTTTACGTGTTTTCATTGGACGATTTGTGGTAGTCTATTTTGATGATATACTGATTTATAGCAAATCTTTGGAAGAACATTTGGAACATTTACGTGTTGTTTTTAATGCTCTACGTGATGCACGTTTGTTTGGTAACCTTGGGAAGTGCACCTTTTGCACCGACCGAGTATCTTTTCTTGGCTATGTTGTTACTCCACAGGGAATTGAAGTTGATAAAGCCAAGATTGAAGCTATTGAGAGTTGGCCGCAGCCCAAAACGGTCACACAAGTGAGGAGTTTCCTTGGCCTTGCTGGATTCTATAGGCGCTTTGTGAGAGATTTCAGCACCATTGCTGCACCTCTCAACGAGCTTACAAAGAAGGATGTGCCTTTTGTTTGGGGTACCGCACAGGAAGAAGCCTTCACGGTATTGAAAGCTAAGTTGACACATGCCCTTTACTCCAACTTCCTGATTTTAATAAGACTTTTGAGCTTGAATGTGATGCTAGTGGAATTGGATTAGAGGTGTGTTATTACAAGATGGCAAACCTGTTGCATACTTTTCCGAAAAATTGAGGGGCCTAGTCTGAATTACTCTACTTATGATAAAGAATTATATGCTCTTGTTCGGACTTTAGAAACATGGCAACATTATTTATGGCCCAAAGAATTTGTTATACATTCGATCATGAATCTTTGAAACATATTAAAAGTCAAGCTAAACTGAATCGTAGACATGCTAAATGGGTTGAATTCATTGAGACTTTCCTTATGTCATTAAACACAAGAAGGGTAAAGAAAATGTTATTGCTTGATGCATTGTCTCGTCGCTATACTATGCTTTCACAACTTGACTTCAAAATATTTGGTTTGGAGACCATCAAAGATCAATATTTGCATGATGCTGATTTTAAAGATGTATTGCAGAATTGTAAAGAAGGAGAACATGGAACAAGTTTGTCGTTAATGATGGATTTGTCTTCCGTGCTAACAAGCTATGCATTCCAGCTACCTCCGCTCGCCTTTTGTTGTTGCAGGAGGCGATGGAGGAGGACTAATGGGACACTTTGGCGTGAAGAAGACGGAGGACGACTTGCTACACATTTCTTTTGGCCAAAGATGAGACGGATGTTGAGCGTTTTATTGCTCACTGCACTACATGTCAAAAAGCTAAGTCACGACTCAATCCTCATGGTTTATATATGCCTTTGCTGCACTCTAGTGTTCCTTGGGAGGATATATCTATGGACTTTGTTTTAGGTTTACCTAGAACAAAGAAGGGAGGATAGCATATTTGTTGTCGTGGATAGATTCTCAAAATGGCACACTTTATACCATGTCATAAAAGCGATGATGTCGTCAATGTTGCTGATTTGTTCTTTCGTGAAATTATTCGCTTGCATGGTGTGCCAAATACTATTGTTTCAGATCGTGATACTAAATTTCTTAGCCACTTTTGGAGATGTTTATGGGCTAAGTTGGGGACTAAACTGCTTTTAGTACTACTTGTCACCCCAAACCGATGGACAAACTGAAGTAGTCAATAGAACATTGTCTACTATGCTTAGGGCTGTTCTAAAGAATAATAAGAAAATGTGGGAGGAATGCTTGCCTCATATTGAATTTGCTTATAATCGCTCATTGCATTCTACTACTAAGATGTGCCCTTTTGAAATTGTGTATGGTTTCCTACCTCGTGCACCTATTGATTTGTTGTCTCTTCCATCTTCGGAGAAGGTTAATTTTGATGCTAAAGAACGTGCTGAATTGATTTTAAAATGCATGAGTTAACTAAGGAAAACATTGAGCGATGAATGCTAAATATAAACTTGCTGGAGATAAGGGTAGAAAACATGTTGTGTTTGCACCTGGAGATCTTGTTTGGTTACATTTGCGTAAGGATAGATTTCCTGATTTGCGCAAATCAAAGCTAATGCCACGTGCTGCTGGTCCTTTTAAGGTGTTAGAGAAAATAAATGATAATGCATATAAACTTGAGCTACCTGCAGATTTTGGGGTTAGTCCCACTTTTAACATTGCAGATTTGAAGCCTTATTTGGGTGAGGAAGATGAGCTTCCGTCGAGGACGACTTCATTTCAAGAAGGGGAGGATGATGAGGACATCAATACCATTGTTACACCCACAGCCCCTCACTGTTACATATACGGACCAATTACTAGAGCTCACAAGACGCCAATTAAATTACCGTGTACTTTCGCTTCTTGGTAATGATTTTAATGTTCATGAGAATATGATGTCGCTTAAATTGGATACATTTGTTTTGCTTACAAATGAAGGGCCTAGCTTGGAGAAGGATGAACATTGGAGCAAGAACACGCATGGAGTTGATGGCATGCTAAGGGGATCAAGAACGGAGTTACAAGTGATGATTTCAGGACTTTGAAGCCACCATAAGGAGTGCATGAAGCCTTGGACGAAATATACAAGATGCCACTTCATAATATTCGTCCATAGGCTATTCTAGGTGCTGCGTCACCTTATTATTGGGCCAGGCCCATGTAATTTCGAAATATTTAAGTATAGGCTATTTTTAGAGTCCGTATGTGTGGGGAAACAAGAGATAGGGTTGGTTTCGACCCCACCCTCAAGGGCCACGAAATTCCTCCTCTTCCCCATATATACAGCCCTTAGGGCACCGCTTAGACTTTGGGTTTTGTTTAGATCAAAAGTTCGCCATAGCTGCAACTTCGCGATTTCGCTTGTGTTCAACGACTGCACAAAGGCGCCACGTAACCCCACCTTGATCAATAAAGCTTTCATCTTATATTCGCAATATCCAGATTGCAATCTCAGTTTCTTGCTTGTTCTTCGTTTGCTCGCAGGAAATAGACTCTCGTGGTCAGGTTGATCGTGCTCCGGCGTGGTCAATAACCTCTCGGAGTTGGTTTAGCGATTGCTAAGGCGCGACGTCCTCGCACGCTCGTAGTCGGATCGTCAAAGTCGACTTCCACCAAAGCGAAATCCACCATCTCATCGAAAGACGGGACACCTTTGCCTCTATCAAGGAGGTGGCAAACGGTCATTGGGACCACATCACACTCCAAAGTGTCCTCATATGCACCTATTTTGAATGATACTTGGACCGTATGCTCAACTCGTATAGTGCCGGAGTCACTTAGCCATTGAATCTTGTAGGGTTGCGGATGCTTCTTCTTGACCAATTGGAGCTTGGAGCATAGTTCTTCGCTTGCCAAATTGTGGCAACTACCTCCATCGATGATGACCTTGACAGAGCGTCCATTGATGCCGGCCTTTGTGTGGAAGATGTGGCATCTTTGATCTTCTTCTTGTTGATGTTGAAGTTTCAAGACCTTGGAGACAACAGAGCGGACTTGTATCTTCATCACAAAAGACTTGATCATCTTCATCCTCGTTGATGCGCCGTGCATGGCCACTTGCTCAATAGCTTCCATTTCATCTTCACTCATTGAGTCGTGAGGTGCCATCGTCGCTGAGTATCATGGTCTGCTTGTTGGTGCATTCATATGACTTGTGGCCTCACCGCCGCAAGTAAAACACTTGAAGGAGCTTGTCTTGACGGTCTCATCGGTTGAGTAGATGATGAAGCACGCGGCTTGGAGTTGCTTGTAGTAGGAGGAGGACGACTTGAACTTGTAGAAGCTTTCTTGTAACTTGACTTGTCGTCGTTGGTTGGAGAAGGCTTGGTTGATGTCGACGTGGGAGTAGTTGTTGAAGAGTGGTTGTTGGAGAAGCCGTATGTCTTGGATGAGTACTTGGCGTACTTGAAGTCATCTTGCCCTTGTCGTTCCGCCTTTGTAGCTTGATGCACGAGCTCAATGAGGTTGGAGTAGGGTTGGAAGTCGGCGATCTTCTTGATGGGATGGTTGAGTCCGTTCAAGAATCGTGCCATTGTTTGCTCATCATCCTCCGTGACATTGGCTCGAATCATGGCAATCTCCATTTCCTTGTAGTATTCTTCAACACTCTTTGTTCCTTGCTTGAGGAGTTGTAGCTTCTTGAAGAGATCACGGTTGTAGAAGGTGGGCACAAGGCATGCTCTCATGACATCCTTCATTTGAGCCCAAGTGGTGATTGGAGGTTCACCTCTTGCTTGTCGGCGCTCAAGGACTTGTTCCCACCATATGAGCATATAGTCTTGGAACTCAAGTGATGCCATAGCGATCTTCTTTTCTTCATCATAGTTGTGCAAACAAAAGATTTTGTCGACCTTCAATGCCCATGAGAGGTACTCTTCGGGATCATTTGTTCCATTGAACTTGGGCATTGTGAACTTGAGCTTGCCATAGCGTTGTTCATCATTGTGTTGAGATCGATGTTGATGATGACGTTCTTGTCGTGGAGGGTAATCATCCTCATGTTGCTCTTGGCGAGGAGGAAGTCCATGATCAACTTGCTCTTGTTGACCTTGAGGTTGAGGTTGAGGTTGAGGAGCTTGTGAAGGAGCTTGTGGAGCTTGACGTTGCGCACGCGGATGGTAGTTCCTCTCTTGTATTTCTTCTCGAAGGGCTTCCTCTTGATTGCGCCTTTCGCGATTGCGGTTGGCGATAGCTCGACTTGATGCTTGAAGGGCACGTTCCGCCTCAAGAGCTTGTGCTTCTCGTTGTTGTTGTTGAAGACGTTGGGCCTCGGCATCTTGTTGCGCTTGATGTAGGCGCGCTCGTTCTTGTTCTTGTTGGCGACGAAGACGTTGTCGTTCTTGAGCTTGAGCAAACGCCACTTGGTTCGATTGAGGACGAGGAACTTGTTCATCAACTTGCTCTTGGGGATGCTTGTCATGTAGCGGGTTGCGAGATGCATGACGGTCTTGACGCTGCTGCTCGTCAAGAGTGTTCGATGACGGTGTACTTGTGTCGGAGAAGGAGTCGCTTGAGTGGCGACTTGAGTGGCTCCGCCTTGAGTGTGAAGAGGTAGAAGTACGCGGTTCACCAACAAGGCGCGGATCTCGCCCATTCTTGCATCGTTCTCTTTCTTGTGTCGCCGAGTTTGTTGTCGGTAATCTCGTATACGTTACTACTCGGAGAGTCGCAAGTCGGTGGAGAGGTTGTTGATGCGTTAAGCCATTGATTGTTGCTCTTGATGGAGAGCTCACAGCGCCAAAGAGGTGGCTCTTGGTGACGATGATGACATGTCGTCGTCTTGCTCGATGAAGAGTGGATTTGTAGAAGAACTCGGCCTATCCATCATTACAAGCAAAATTGTGAGTTGTGGAAGGAGACGAACGAATACCAATGTACCTTTGACCGTTGAAGATGAATCAAGTTCACTCAAATGCGGACAATGAAATAGCACTATTGGTACCGATCCTTGTCGATTCTCACACCTACACAAGTAAAAGCTTTTGGTGGAGCTTGGTTAGGATGGTGGCACAAAATTGATTGCAATCGTTAGCTTGACTCAAAAATGTTGAAGAAGATTCGCAAATTCGCGTATGCAACAAGTAGACCAAGCAAGTAGTGGTACACGGAAACACACACGCAAATAGATAAATGGGATTGTGCAAACCAAAAATGAGCCAAAATGTGGAATCCACGAAAATGCTCTTGTTGCACAATACTAGAGAGACGCTAGCATGATTGCACAATAGGCGGATATGGAGCTTGTGCACGACCTACTAGGCAAAAATGCAACGATCTCTATCCCAAGTATTCTATATGTATGGTGTATCGGTGCAATGATCCAAGATGATCTTATATGACAATCTTAATGTTGTATGATGCTATGCTTGTTGCTTATAAGCTCTTTGCCTATCTCTCCTCTTTGCTTAAAAGCTTGAGTGGCTCTTTCTCTCTTTAGCTCTTTTCTTATGCAAACTTCATGAACCAAGATAGCAATTGTATATGCGATGACAACTTTGTGACACACAAGTTGATTCCGAGGTATGCACCACGATTGTATGTATGATATGGTGTATGCAACTAATGTGCACAAGTCACGTTGCCGGCAATACTCAATGGCTAGTCTCGATGGGTAAGCAACGCAAAAGATGGTATATGATGGTTATCAATGCAATTGCAAGGTATGACAAAGATGTCATCGAAGTTACCGTCCATAGCGAAGATGAGTAGCCGACCAAAGTGAGTGTTTGTTGTTGAAGTCACACCGCGCCTAAATAGCCGAAACACAAGAGGACACGGAAATCTCACTCAAATTGTCGAACTCAAATTCGAATGGTAGTACGGAGGTTGGGTCTTGGGGTTTGGCAAGTGGAAATGGTGGTGGATGGGGTGGGGAGGGTGTATATGAGTGTGGATGGTGGTGGTGGTGGATGGCGGACTGCAGAATTGCAGTTTCGGCAGAGGAAGCCGGATGATCCGGGCCAGGAGCCGGATGATCCGGGCACGTCCGGATGATCCGGGACTTGGTCCGGATGATCCGGGCACGTCCGGATGATCCGGGACTTGGTCCGGATGATCCGGGCAGGTCAACTACGCACGGGAACAGCTCGGGAAGAACACGAAAATGGGGTGGAAATTGACGATTTCGGGGATTTTGGATGGATTTCGAGGGGGAGAAGGTGGGGAAACACAAGATCCACGAGTTACATATACGGGACCAATTACTAGAGCTCGCGCCCGCCAATTAAATTACCAGGTACTTTCGTTTCTTGGTAATGATTCTAATGTTCTTGAGAATATGATGCTGCCTAAATTGGATACATTTGTTTTGCTTACAAATGAAGGGCCTAGCTTGGAGAAGGATGAACATTGGAGCAAGAACACGCATGGAGTTGATGGCATGCGCAAGGGGATCAAGAACGGAGTTACAAGTGATGATTTCAGGACTTTGAAGCCACCATAAGGAATGCATGAAGCCTTGGACGAAATATACAAGATGCCACTTCATAATATTCGTCCATAGGCTATTCTAGGTGTCACGTCACCTTATTATTGGGCCAGGCCCATGTAATTTCGAAATACTTGAGTATAGGCTATTTTTAGAGTCCGTATGTGTGGGGAAACAAGAGTTAGGGTTGGTTTCGACCCCACCCTCAAGGGCCACGAAATTCCTCCTTTTCCCCCATATATACAGCCCTTAGGGCGCTGCTTAGACTTCGGGTTTTGTTTAGATTAAAAGTTCGCCATAGTTGCAACTTCGCGTGCCGCTTGTGTTCAACGACTGCACAAAGGCGCCACAGTAACCCCACCTTGATCAATAAAGCTTTCATCTTATATTCGCAATATCTAGATTGCAATCTCAGTTTCTTGCTTGTTCTTCGTTTGCTCGCAGGAAATGACCCTCGTGGTCGTTGATCGTGCTCGGCGTGGTCAATAACCTCTCGGAGTTGGTTTAGCGATTGCTAAGGCGCGACGTCCTCGCACGTCCGTAGTCGGATCCTCAAAGTCGACTTCCACCAAAGCGATATCCATCATCTCATCGAAAGACGGGACACCTTTGCCTCTATCAAGTGGTATCAGATTTCCAGGTTGCTCGGTGAGAATTTACAGTTTTTCATAGTTTAGATCGAGTCTGTTCTTCATACCTATAGTCCACGAAAAAGCCAAAAAAAATTTAGGGTTAGTTCATCCCATCCGAACCAATCTGAGCCTTTGCATAATCTTTTCTGTATTTGCTTTGTTGAATTTGCGGTTGCATCGTCGTGTCAAGTTGCTGGTCTTAGCGTCTAGTCTTTTAGAGTTTCGAGTTCTGTTTCACAAGTTGTCACGCTTGTCGCTGCCATATATCACCACCGCATCATCACCGCCAATCCGAATCCATATACGCCACCACATATCCGCCGCCATCACGCCAATCCGAGTTCACCGCAACATATATCCACCACCGTCCGAAGTTCCACCAGATTCATCTCCGCCACCAGTCCGAGTTCCACCAGATTCATCTCCGCCACCAGTCCGAGTTCCACCAGATTCATCTCCGCCACCAGTCCTAGTCCGAGTCCAGTAATTGTTGCATTGTTCTCGATTTCCAGATCACGCGATACTCCGAGTCGTGACAGAGAAGGATTCCTGAACTTCCGAGCCATCCGCAGAAGAAAAATAGTTCCAGTTTCAAAAAAAAAACTAAGTCTGGAAAATTCTGGCTAGGCAGTTTTTAGACCATTTGTAGACTTTTTCGAAAAAATTTGTTGCGGAGCAAAAAAAAGAGGAAAAAAAGTGCAAAAAAAAGTGAAAAAAAATTTCAGTGTGTGCTCCTCCCTTGTTTACGTGCAGCGCCGTGATTTTGTTAGTGTTCTAGGCTCGCGTCTCTAGCACGGTTCAGCCTAGGACCAACACTGCATCGTCGTTGAGCGCTTATTCAACTTTGCATCTCTGAATTGATTATTGTCAATCTTTTTGCTACCATATTATAAGCCTTCCCAGCTCCACATACATCTACGCCGTATGCTTTACTCTCCCCGTAATCGCTCTATCCAAGCTTTTGAGAGTTTTGATTACAACGGTTGCCGATCACCACCTTCTTTGGGTAAGAACTGGTAAGAATTTGAGATTTGCTTGACGGATTTGTGACACCCACCACCACCTCTTGTTAGTAGTCCAGAGGATCATATTCTTGTGTGTTTCTATTGTTGCTAACCATGGCAGGATCACAAGCCGATGAGACCGATTGGGAGAACCCGACGAACAAACAGCTACATGATAAATTTCAGCAAATGATGAGTGGACAGGTGCAAGATGTGCTAAACAGATTTGACGAGGCCATGGAGAAGATAGATGGCATTGAGAAGACGTTTGAAACAAAGCTTGATAGCAAGTTTGATGAATTGCTCGACGCTTTCCACAACCACCGCCGGCTACACCTATCGCACCTCTGCAAGAACGACAACAACTACGCCCCTTCCGAATCAAGTATGGACGAGCTCAAGTGTTCCTATTGAGCCAGACAAAATTCTGGTGCCGCTGCTCTCGCTGTTGGTGCTTCTTTGGCTCCTCGCTACTCTGCTGCTGGTACCGAGGAGGATGATGAGTATGTGGGCGATTCCGAGGATGAGGTTGATCAACATCAGCACTACGTGCAACCACCAGCACCACAACCACCAGTGTCGCCCACATGCAAATAATGGCAATGTTAGGGCTCCCCTCAGTACGAGATCATGACCATCTCCTAAACTGAAATTGAATATTCCACCATTTGAGGGTAGATATGTTCCTGATATATATCTTACTTGGGAGTTAGAAACTGAACAACGATTTACATGTTTACAATATCCCGAGGAGAGACGTGTTCCTGCTTTGCTGTTTGTGCTTTCACTAGCTTTGCATGTGTTTGGTGGTCTCAACATTGTAGATTATATCCTGTTCCAGCTACTTGGGCTGCTTTGAAAACTGCTATGCGTACTCGTTGGGTTCCACCATATTATCAACGTGAATTACTTCAAAATTGCAGCGCTTAAGACAAGAAAAAATTTCAGAGAAGAATATTATCGGAATTACAAACCGGCTTGATTAGATGTGGTATTGTTGAGGAGAATGAAGCTATGCTTGCACGCTTTACGGGTGGATTAAATAGAGAGATTCGACCATTCTAGATTATAAGGATTATAATAATATCACTTGTTTATTCCATCTTGCTTGTAAAGCTGAACGTGAAGTGCAGGATCGACAGCATTGGCGCCGCACTAACTTTTCTCGCAGTCGACCTTCATCATGGACACCACGTGCATCATCTACTTCCACCGCACCATCACCTTCTTCAAAGCCACCTCCAACCGTGATACAAGAAAGCAGCACAACCACCACTATCTGCCAAGAGCACACCGCCGGGCCTGCACAGAGTTCTTCTTCTTCCATGGCGTCAACAGGGCACACAAGTGATATTATTTGTCATCGTTGTAAGGGAAGAGGACATTTTATGAGAGAATGCAAATCTCAGCGTGTGATGATTGCTACCGAGGATGGTGGGTATGAGTCCGCTAGTGACTATGATGAGGAGACTTTGGCTCTTATTACGCATGAGGAACACGGTGGAGATGATTCTGATCATGAGACACAATACATGGCTCTGAAGATGCCGACAGTATGAATGTTTAGTTGCTCAACGTGTTTTGAGTGTGCAGGTTACACAAGCTGAGCAAAATCAGAGGCATAAATTGTTTCCATACAAAGGAGTTGTGAAGGAACATTCTATTCAAGGCCATCATAGATGGAGGGAGCTGCAACAACTTGGCTAGCATGGAGATGGTGGAGAAGCTATCTCTCACCACAAGACCACATCCACATCCTTACTACATCCAATGGTTCAACAACAGCGCAAGGTTAAGGTAACACGTCTTCGCTCAAGTGCATTTTAGTATCTCTACATATGCTGATTATGTTGATTGTGATGTGGTACCTATGCAAGCATGTTCCTTATTACTTGGTAGACCATGGCAATTTGATAAAAATTCAGACACCATGGTAGAAACAATCAAGATACTCTTGTTCATAAGGATAAAAATATTACTTTGCTTCCTATGACTCTGATTCCATTTTGAAAGATGATATTAATAGAGCTAATAAAGCAAAACAGAGAAAATAAGAGTGAAAATCAGATTGTGGCAAAAGAATTTGAGCAACACATGAAGCCTAATAATAAACCATCCATCGTTGCTTCAAATTAAATTAAAAAGTGCATGTTTACTTGCCACCAAATCTGATATTGATGAGCTAGATTTCAGCAAATCTATTTGCTATGCTTTTGTGTGCAAAGAGGCATTATTTTCATTTGAGGACGTGTTTTCCTTCTTTGCCCCCGCTGTCATTAACATTTTGCAGAGTTCGCCGACGTCTTTCCATAAGACGTGCCACCGGATTACCACCTATTCGAGGGATTGAGCATCAAATTGACTTAATTCCCGTGCATCATTACCCAACCGTCGCCATACCGCACCAATCCAGAGGAGACGAAGGAGATTATGCGTCAAGTATAGGAGCTGCTCGACAAAGGTTATATACGCGAATCCCTTAGTCCTTGTGCTGTTCCTATTATTCTAGTGCCGAAAAAGGATGGTACATCACGTATGTGTGTTGATTGTAGAGGCATTAATAATATTACTATTCGTTATCGCCACCCTATTCCTAGGCTAGATGATATGCTTGATGAATTGAGTGGCTCTACAATATTCTCCAAAGTTGATTTATGAGTGGATACCATCAAATTCGTATGAAATTGGGAGATGAATGGAAAACAGCATTTAAAACTAAGTTTGGTTTATATGAATGGTTAGTCATGCCTTTTGGGTTAACTAATGCACCTAGTACTTTCATGAGACTAATGAACGAAGTTTTACGTGTTTTCATTGGACGATTTGTGGTAGTCTATTTTGATGATATACTGATTTATAGCAAATCTTTGGAAGAACATTTGGAACATTTACGTGCTGTTTTTAATGCTCTACGTGATGCACGTTTGTTTGGTAATCTTGGGAAGTGCACCTTTTGCACCGACCGAATATCTTTTCTTGGCTATGTTGTTACTCCACAGGGAATTGAAGTTGATAAAGCCAAGATTGAAGCTATTGAGAGTTGGCCGCAGCCCAAAACGGTCACACAAGTGAGGAGTTTTCTTGGACTCGCTGGTTTCTATAGGAGTTTTGTGAGAGATTTTAGCACAATTGCTGCACCTCTTAATGAGCTTACAAAGAAGGATGTGCCTTTTGTTTGGGGTACCGCACAGGAAGAAGCCTTCACGATATTGAAAGATAAGTTGACACATGCTCCTTTACTCCAACTTCCTGATTTTAATAAGACTTTTGAGCTTGAATGTGATGCTAGTGGAATTGGATTAGGAGGTGTGTTATTACAAGATGGCAAACCTGTTGCATACTTTTCTGAAAAATTGAGTGGGCCTAGTCTGAACTATTCTACTTATGATAAAGAATTATATGCTCTTGTTCGGACTTTAGAGACATGGCAACATTATTTATGGCCCAAAGAGTTTGTTATACATTCGATCATGAATCTTTGAAACATATTAAAAGTCAAGCTAAACTGAATCGTAGACATGCTAAATGGGTTGAATTCATTGAGACTTTCCTTATGTCATTAAACACAAGAAGGGTAAAGAAAATGTTATTGTTGATGCATTGTCTCGTCGTTATACTATGCTTTCACAACTTGACTTTAAAATATTTGGTTTGGAGACCATCAAAGATCAATATGTGCATGATGCTGAATTTAGCGATGTATTGCAGAATTGTAAAGAAGGTAGAACATGGAACAAGTTCGTCGTTAATGATGGATTTGTGTTTCGTTCTAACAAGCTATGCATTTCAGCTAGCTCCGTTCGTCTTTTGTTGTTGCAGGAGGCGCATGGAGGAGGACTAATGGGACACTTTGGCGTGAAGAAGACGGAGGATATACTTGCTACACATTTCTTTTGGCCAAAGATGAGACGTGATGTTGAGCGTTTTGTTGCTCGCTGCTCTACATGTCAAAAAGCTAAGTCACGACTCAATCCTCATGGTTTATAAATGCCTTTGCCTGTACCTAGTGTTCCTTGGGAGGATATATCTATGGACTTTGTTTTAGGTTTACCTCGAACAAAGAAGGGGAGGGATAGCATATTTGTTGTCGTGGATAGATTCTCGAAAATGGCACACTTTATACCATGTCATAAAAGCGATGATGCTGTTAATGTTACCGATTTGTTCTTTCGTGAAATTATTCGCTTGCATGGTGTGCCAAATACTATTGTTTCAGATCGTGATACTAAATTTCTTAGCCACTTTTGGAGATGTTTATGGGCTAAGTTGGGGACTAAACTGCTTTTTAGTACTACTTGTCACCCCCAAACTGATGGACAAACTGAAGTAGTCAATAGAACATTGTCTACTATGCTTAGGGCTGTTTTGAAGAATAATAAGAAAATGTGGGAAGAATGCTTGCCTCATAATTAATTTGCTTATAATCGTTCATTGGATTCTACTACTAAGATGTGCCCTTTTGAAATTGTGTATGGTTTCCTACCTCGTGCACCTATTGATTTATTGCCTCTTCCATCTTCGGAGAAGGTTAATTTTGATGCTAAAGAACGTTCTGAATTGATTTTAAAAATGCATGAGTTAACTAAGGAAAACATTGAGCGATGAATGCTAAATATAAACTTGCCGGAGATAAGGGTAGAAAACATGTTGTGTTTGCACCGAGATCTTGTTTGGTTACATTTGCGTAAAGATAGATTTCTAATTTGCGCAAATCAAAGCTAATGCCACGTCTTGATGGTCCTTTAAGGTGTTAGAGAAAATAAATGATAATGCATATAAACATGAGTTACCCGCAGATTTTGGGGTTAGTCCCACTTTTAACATTGCAGATTTGAAGCCTTATTTGGGTGAGGAAGATGAGCTTCCGTCGAGGACGACTTCATTTCAAGAAGGGAGGATGATGAGGACATCAATACCATTGTTACACCCACAGCCCCTCTTGTTACATATACGGGACCAATTACTAGAGCTCACGCGCCAATTAAATTACCGGTACTTTCGTTTCTTGGTAATGATTCTAATGTTCATGAGAATATGATGTCTGCTTAAATTGGATACATTTGTTTTGCTTACAAATGAAGGGCCTAGCTTGGAGAAGGATGAACATTGGAGCAAGAACACGCATGGAGTTGATGGCATGCTAAGGGGATCAAGAACAGAGTTATAAGTGATGATTTCAGTGACTTTGAAGCCACCATAAGGAATGCATGAAGCCTTGGACGAAATATACAAGATGCCACTTCATAATATTCGTCCATAGGCTATTCTAGGTGCTTCGCGTCACCTTATTATTGGGCCAGGCCCATGTAATTTCGAAATACTTAAGTATAGGCTATTTTTAGAGTCCGTATGTGGGGAAACAAGAGTTAGGGTTGGTTTCGACCCCACCCTCAAGGGCCACGAAATTCCCTCCTTTTCCCCTATATACAGCCCTTAGGGCGTCGCTTAGACTTCGGGTTTTGTTTAGATTAAAAGTTCGCCATAGCTGCAACTTCGCATACTTCGCTTGTGTTCAACGACTGCACAAAGGCGCCACAGTAACCCCACCTTGATCAATAAAGCTTTCATCTTATATTCGCAATATCCAGATTGCAATCTCAGTTTCTTGCTTGTTCTTCGTTTGCTCGCAGGAAACAGACCCTCGTGGTCAGGTTGATCGTGCTCCGGCGTGGTCAATAACCTCTCGGAGTTGGTTTAGCGATTGCTAAGGCGCGACGTCCTCGCACGTCCGTAGTCGGATCGTCAAAGTCGACTTCCACCAAAGCGATATCCATCATCTCATCGAAAGACGGGACACCTTTGCCTCTATCAACCTGTTGCATCCTTTTCTAAAAAATTTAGTGGGCCTAGTCTGAATTATTCTACTTATGATAAAGAATTATACGCTCTTGTTCGGACTTTAGAAACATGGCAACATTATTTATGGCCCAAAGAATTTGTTATACATTCTGATCATGAATCTTTGAAACATATTAAAAGTCAAGCTAAACTGAATCGTAGACATGCTAAATGGGTTGAATTCATTGAGACTTTCCCTTATGTCATTAAACACAAGAATGGTAAAGAAAATTTTATTGCTGATGCATTGTCTCGTCGCTATACTATGCTTTCACAACTTGAGTTCAAAATATTTGGTTTGGAAACCATCAAAGATCAATATGTGCATGATGCTGATTTTAATGATGGATTTGTGTTCCGTGCTAACAAGCTATGCATTCCAGCTAGCTCCGTTCGTCTTTTGTTGTTGCAGGAGGCGCATGGAGGAGGACTAATGGTGATGCGGAGCATCCTACGGACATCACCATGTCAAGAGCCCATTTGGCAAGTGACACGTACGACATCTACTTCACACACACTAAGGTGCATACTACTTGACCCCTTTACACGTGCTCACTTGACCCCTTCGAGGATGGCATACTACTTGACACTTCTCCCGTGTGCATGCATAGGTATTGTCGGAACTTTACGGACGAGGAGGAGGAGTGCAAGCGCCAAGGAACGACTACGCCATCCGCGAGGGAAGCGTGGAAGAGAAGACGGAAGAAAGGAAGAAGAAGAACGGAGGAGGACTAGAGTTGCCCGGATCATCCGGACCCCCAGCCGGACGATCCGGACCGAGCCCGGATGATCCAGACGACCTCCCGGACGATCCGGCTAACGCGCCCGAAGACCACAGAACCAGCTCGACGAAGCCGGATCATCCGGACGGTCGCCCGGATCATCCGGACCCCCGGCACCCGGATCATCCGGGCCACCTTCCGGATCATCCGGACCCCCGGCACCCGGATCATCCGGGCCACCTTCCGGATCATCCGGACCCCGCCTGCGTGCATGACTTGGTTCGAAGCCCGTGTACCCCTCCGCCCCTCACTTACCCCTTCGCCCCTTGGGCTATAAATAGACCTCCTCCACCTCTTTTCTAGGGTTAGCAAAGTGATAGCTCATTCTTAGGTGAGCTTTGCTCCTACCTATCTCTTGAGAGAGAGACCACTACTCCATTGGAGGCCAAGACCTCCATCTAGGAGAAGATCCCCCTACGGATACAAGACCTCCATCTAGGAGAAGATCCCCCCTGCGGATACAAGACCCCTCTTTAGGGAAGATCCATCTAGGATATCATCAAGACCTCCTCTTGGAGATGAACCTTACCTTGTATCTTTCCCTTTGTTGTTCATGTACCTTGTGACCTTGTGTGTTTGATTGTCTAGTGGATGTGTGATTGGACTTGTTCTTGAGTGTTTCCCCTTGTGATTTCTCCCCGTTCTTCCCTGTGTTCATCGTGTTCTTCGAGGGATCCCGCTCCAAACGTGAAAGATCGACGAATTAGGGTTCCACCCTACATCATATGGTATCATGAGCCACGTTGATCACGTTTTTGGAGCCCCTACCCCGTGTTTTCTAGCTTGATTTTGTTGTTTTCGTCCTAAATCCAAAAATCCCCACCAAAAATAGCCCCAATTTTTTTTTGATTTGTTAGTTTTGATGATGTTTTGTTGATTTTGTTCCATGGATTTGCTTGGTTTCAAGTGGATCTAGCTTTCCCACAAGTTTCCCCACCTTCCATCCATGAAATCCCTCAAATTTTGCCCCGAAAATCATCCATTTCCGCCCAAAAATTCGTCCCCACGAGCAAATCCCGAGCGGATTGACTTGCCCGGATCATCAGGACCTTCTCCCGGATCATCCGGACCTCACCCGGATCAGCTGGACGCCCCCCCCGGACGTCCGGATAACCCACGCGCTCAATTTCCAGAACCGGCGCTGACGAACCCGGATCATCCGGCTATACACCCGGATCATTCGGATCTAGCCCGGATCATCCGGACCTCCTCCCGGATGTCCGGTTAACCCTGAAACTGGCACGGCTGAAATTTTGTTTTGGTCATAACTAATTCATCCGGAGTCCGTTTTTGACGTTCTTCAGCTCGTTTTGAAGCTCTTGACATCCCCCATCCCACAAAAATACCACCAACATCATTTGACTCCATCATATTTTCTGAAATTTGGCAAGTTTGCCTAGGCCTTCCACCATATCATCCGCGTAGCCACCACCGACTTCCACAACCTAACACAATTTGTTCACCATAGCATTTGAGGTTGTTTGAGTAGTGACTTGAGTCTCCTAAGGTGTTTCGGCTACTTAGGGACGGTTGCTTCTTCACCAACCACCACCATACGTTCCGCATAGGCTTACCCACCATACACTTCCGCCATCCCAAACTTAACCAATTTTGTTTGTGTTGTGAGTTGTGTCTCCTAAGGTGTTTCGGCTACTTAGGGACCGTGTGCTTCCAACTCTTACATCATGTATAGCCCATCATTCCACTTCCGCATTACCTAGTGCAACACCACCACCGCTTTCCGCTACCACCATTTGACATTTGTCATTTGAGATTTTGAGTTTGCGGTTTTTCCGTTTCCTAAGGTGTTTCGTCTACTTAGGGACGAGTCTCCATCATCTTGGTATCTACACCAAGAACACCGCCACTCATCATCGCAAGGACGGTAATTGCATTGTTAACTCCTAGCCCATTTTGCGTTACTTGCCTATCGAGACTAGCCATTTGAGTATTGCCGGCAACGTTACTTGTGCACATTAGTGGTCTACACCATCCATTGCATAAATACCATATCATCCATTGTGCCTCAAGTTTGTTCCGGCATATACACAATTGCTATCTTGGTTTGTGCATTGTGCAAAAGTGGCCATAAAAAAAGAGAAAAAGCTTTTAAGCAAAAAGAGAGCAAAGAGCTCGTGAGCAAGTGCCATAGCATCATATCCCATTGCACATAAGATTGTCAAATCTACATCATATGATATCATGCTTGAGATAAACACCGGGAACCATACATACATAGCATACTTGGGATAAAAAGAATATCCATTTTGCATCTTATAGGTTGTGCACAAGTGTCGTATTCGCCTATTGAGCAATCGTGCTAGCATCTCTCTTGAGTTGTGCAACACGAGCGTTTTCCGTGGATTCCACATTTTGTGCTCATTCCTTGGTTGCACGACCCCATTTATCTATCCGTGTGTGTGTTTCCGTGTACCTTTCTTTGCTATTGGTCCAGTTGTTTCACTTGCGAATTTGTGAATCTCTTTCAACATTATTGACTCTTGCTAACATTTTGCATCAAATTTTTGTGCCACTATCCTCACCGAGCTCTACCATAAGCCTTTACTTGTAGGTGTGAGTGAACAAGTCCGGTACCAATTCCACTATTCTTTCATCTCACATTGAGTGACACGGGATACATCCTCAACTTTGGGAAAAGGTAAGTTGGTATTAGTTATCTCATTTCCTACTCACCTCTACTCGAGTCTTGTGATGGATAGGCAAGGCATTTCATCTTCGGTCTACAACAACAACGACGAGTTCGATGCCATGAACAACAACTCCGACGCCAAGATGCAAGCTAAAATGGAGGAGATCAAAGCCCTCATCAAGTCCTAAAAGCGATCTTCCTCATCTTCGAGAAGACGCTCAAGAGCACATGCTTCCGAGCTACCATCTCCGGCAAGATCACATCGGCATCGACACCATCACCAACAAGAACGTGAAGGTCAAGAGCTCAACACCAACAACCGCTCAACGACTTCACCATCTCCCTTGGCATCTTCGCCAAGCGACTTCAAGGCATCTTCGCATACGGACATACGGCATCTTCGCCAACAAGCACCTCAAGACTACACTCAAGAGAAGCTACCCAAGCTCAAGTCCGCGACATCCACGAGCTACTACGACCTCGACAACGACCACAAGATTCCTTTCTATGGGACTCAAGAACCCGAGGAGTACCTCGAGTGGGAGCGTTTGATGGACGACTACCTCAAGCTACATCAATTTCGTCCTGAAGATCAAGTGAAGTGCGCCACAAGAAACTTCCACGACTACGCCTCGTCATGGTGGCTTCACACACCTTCGGAGAGCTACGAGATGAGTTGGCCCAAGACGAAGAGAGCTTTACGGCGAGAGTTTGTGCCTCCAACCTACACGGAACAACTTCGACGCCAATTGGAGAACACCACCCTAGGATCCAAGTCCATCGACAAGTACTTCAAGGAGATGATGATTGCCTTGCGACGAGCCGGCGTGGACGACCCCATGATAGAGGCGGGGGTGTCTCGATCTTTCGATGAGATGATAGCTATCGATTTGGTGGAGACGACTTTGACGATCCGACTACAAACGTGCACGACGTTGCGCCTTAGCAATCGCTAAACCAACTCCGAGAGGTTATTGACCACGCCGGAGCACAATCAACTCGACCACGAAGGTCTATTCCTGCAAGCAATCAAGAACAAGCAAGAATATGATAAAAGCAATCTGAATATTGCGAGTATATATGAAGTATTGATAAAGGTGGGGATCCGTAAGCGGTCTTGGTCTGGTCGTTGGACACAAACGAAGTACACGAAGTTGCAATGGCTAACTTTTAACTAAACAAATCCCAAAGAAAAAGCTACTAGATGGATCTACTTATATAGGAGCAAGGGGTGGCGGCCAAGGAGGTGGGAGGACGTCCCAAGGCATCCTAAAACTAACCCTAGGTCGTACAAGGCTCATGGGCCCAAGTGAAGGTGACGTAACACCTTTGGACTTGTAGTTTGACTCGGATTCTGCTGCAGCGTCAGATTGTTTCGTCCATAACTCAACGCTCCGGACGGATTTTAAGGTGATTCCATTTGTGCTGGAAAGAGCATGAAATCTTCTTTCGAACAAAAAAAGAATCACCCAATTTGGAGTCCGTATGAAATAGTTGTTGGCGTTTTGAGTCAGGTATGTCTGTGCAGTCCGAATCTGAATCCAGAACGTGAGAGACTTGGACTCTATCTTCTCTTGGGCCAAAAGTGACGTGAGAGGACTTTTTGAACAGCAAATAAACATCTCTTTCTTCCTTATCTTCATATGTGGATTGTACAAATGTCCCATACACCTGCAATTAGACAAAACACAAAAGTGTGTGAAGTATTTTTGTTCGATAACATAAATAGATTATTGAATAGTTTGCACTAGAAATCACCGACAAATATGCATGTATGCAATATTTTGGTCATATACAAGGTACTCATGTCCTCATCATCCTCCCCTTTTTGAAAATAAAGCCGTCCTCGGCGTTGCTTAATCTGAAATGTGGCTAACAAAAGAGACAAGGTGTACATGTTGTATATGTATACGTCATCCATTTTTACTTTCCTTGATTTTTGCATATATGACACATGAATAGATGAGTAACTTGCATAGTTCATAAAATCTAAAGCCAACAAATTAGCACAAGAACTAGAAGGCATGAAAATATTGCAACTCAGTTTGCACATATAAGTGAAGCTCTTATTTATTTCAAAAGATTGACAATGTTCATCATTAAACCATCCCAACATTGGTGAATAAACCTTACTTGCATCAAATTTACATGCTACAACATGCTTAAATAAGCAAACATGCAATAAGTCATTCAACACCGAATCATCACCAAGATTATAGGTCATATCAAAATGATTAAACATTGATTCTTTTGCATCAACAGTTAATTCAATGGGTGCACTCAAAGTTGTTGGTATTTCAGTTGTTTGATCACATGACTAATTCATGACAAGATCAAGATTCTCTAAAATAGGTGTTGTGCTCAAATCACCAGGTAACTCAACACATGATGCATTCAAGTTAACTAGGGATGCATCA
>JAHHZJ010001025.1:0-26151 GCA_021437245.1 Aegilops speltoides | reverse complement strand
TTCGGGGCTACCGAGGAGTCTCGACAAGGGGGTGTCCGGATAGTCAACTATCACCGCCTTCCGGACTCCAAGACTATGAAGATACAAGATTGAAGACTACGCCCGTGTCCGGATGGGACTTTCCTTGGCGGAAGGCAAGCTTGGCGATACGGATATGTAGATCTCCTACCATTGTAATCGACTGTAACCCTAGCCCTCTCCTGTCTATATAAACCGGAGGGTTTTAGTCCAGGACTAACAACAATCATACCATAGGCTAGCTTCTAGGGTTTAGCCTCCTTGATCTCGTGGTAGATCTACTCTTGTACTACCCATATCATCAATATTAATCAAGCAGAGTAGGGTTTACCTCCACCGAGAGGGCTCAACTCTGGTAAAAACATCGTGTCCCTTGTCTCCTGTTACCATCCGCCTAGACGCACGCCTGGGACCCCTACCCGAGATCCGCCGGTTTTTGACATCGACACACATCCTCACAAATACCGATAGGCATGGCAGCTTGATTTGTCACCATTTGCAAAGATATTTCAGAGGGTGAGTTTATTCAAATCAAGTCTTTTATACAAAGAAAAAGGCATAACACTAACACCAGCTCCTAAATCACATAGAGCAGTTTTCACATAGTTTCTTTTTATGGAGCAAGGTATAGTTGGTATTCCCCGATCTCCAAGTATTTTAGGTACTCCATCTTTAAAAGTATAATTAGCAAGCATAGTGGAGATTTCAGCTTCGTATTTTTCTTACCGGTGATGATGTCTTTCATGTACTTTGCATAGGGAGGCATTTTAAGGATATCACCAAGCTTAGTACAAAAAGATCGGCCTCGTAATTCTCCGAAAGCGCTCAAATTCTTCATCATCTTCTTTTTAGTCGACTTAGGTGGAAAAGGCACAGTTTTTGATCCCACAGCTTCTTCTTTACCGTGTTTTCTAGCAATAAAGTCCCCTTTATCATATCGTGTATTCTTAGGTTGTGGGTTATCAAGATCAACTGCAGGTTCTATCTCAACATCATTGTCTGGTTCTTTATTATTTGTTTGAGTGTCTTCATGAACCTCATCATTATCTTTTTCATTATCAGAAGGTGAGTGTTCACTACTAGGTTGAGTTTCAGCATCAGAGAAATAAACTTCATTATCATTATCAGGAGGTTCTTCTACTTCAAGTTCACTAGAGGCATGCAAAGTCCTATCATTTTTCTTCTTCTTTTCTTTTTAGAAGGACTGCATGCATCGTTGTTAACTCTTTGAGAGTTTTGTTCAATTCTTTGGGTGTCCTCAGATAAAGTGGTTCCCGAGTCATCCTACCTCCTCTAGTCATTACTCAAATAGCCCCGATCATTGATATTATTATTCATTTCATCAAGCAATTCTCTTGAGATTTAGCAACTTGTTCTAACCGAGTTTGAATCATAGAAGCATGCTTTCCCACACCTCTAACATCATTTGAGATTCTAAATAACAAGTCACTCAAGCAAGCAATCATATCATAATTGTATTTCAATCATTACATAACATTTGCATTGAAGTGATCTTGCTTTCTAATTTAATTCTCAAACTCATAAAGGCATTGGCTAGGGTGCATATTGTGAGGATTATCATTATCATTGAATTTCATTAGAGAATTTACCTCTACCACCTTAGGCAGTGGTGGTGTATTAAGCCCATGTATTTCTTCTATAGGAGGTAAATGTTTGACATCCTCGATTTTAATACCTTTTTCCTTCATAGATTTCTTTTGCCTCTTGCATATCTTCAGATCGAGGTATAATATACCCTCTTCTTCTGAGTGGGTTTAGGCGGTGGTTCGAAAGAGTCCAATCATCATAATTTTTCAATATGTTATTCAATAATTTTTTAGCTTACCCAATAGTTCGCTCCCTAAAAACACAACCAAAGAAACTATCTAGGAAATCCCTAGAAGCATTGGTTAGTCCTTTATAGAAGATATCAAGTATTTCATTTTTTTCTTACGAGGATGATCAGCAAAGCATTGAGTAATTGGAAAAGCCTTGCCAAGCTTTGGGAGACTCTCTTAAATTTGCACAAAGTTATATATTTCCGCAAGGCAGCTTGTTTCTTATGAGCAGGGAAATATTTTTCAGAGAAGTAATAAATCATATCCTGGGGACTACGCACACAACCAGGAGTAAGAGCATTGTACCAAGCTTTAGCATCACCCTTTAATGAGAGCGGAAATAATTTGAGAATATGGTAATAGCGAAGTTTTCATCATGAGTAAAAGGGTGGCTATGTCATTCAACTTAGTAAGATGTGCCACAACAGTTTCAGTTTCATAACCATGGAAAGGATCAGATTCAACCAAAGTAATTAACTTTGGGTCGACAGAGAATTCATAATCCTTATCATCAATAAAGATAGGTGAGGTAGCAAACTTGGGATCATAATCGCATTCTAGCATTCAGAGATTTTTCTTTATACTTGCATAATAATTTTCTAGATCATCTATATCCTTTCAAGCAAGAATATCTCTAGTTGTCTCCTCGCTCATAACATAACCTTCTCGCCACCTTAGGCATTTCATATATAGGAGGACTAGTTCTAGTAGGTGTTTCAAGATTTTCAGCTTCAAGCTCATCATCGCTTTCAACAATATCATGTCTGTTTTACTCTAGCAATTTGTTCATCAAGAAATTCACCTAGTGGCACAACATCATCATGCAAGGTACTAGCATCATCATAAACATCATTCATAGGAGAAGTAGCATCATCAATAACTTGCAACATATTAGGATTAATAGCATGTGGTGGTGTTGCAAGTTTATTTATAATGTAAGATGAATCCAAAGCAAAGCTGATTACCTCCTCCTCTTAGAGGAAAAACTCTTAGTCTTAGCATACTTCAGATTCTTCATAGTGATAAATTGATAATAATCCCAAGTGACTCAACAAATATAGTTGTGGTCCCCGGCAATGGCGCCAGAAAAAGGTCTTGATAACCCACAAGTATAGGGGATTGATAACCCACAAGTATAGGGGATCATTTGTAGCTTTTTTTGATAAATAAGAGTGTCGAACACAACGAGGAGCTAAAGGCAGAACAAATATTCCCTCAAGTTCTATCGACCACCGATACAACTCTAGCACACTTGATGTTTGTTTACCGAAAACAAGTATGAAACTATTTTGTAGGTGTGATGCTAGAACTACTTTGCAAGAATAAAACTAGAAATACTTTGCAAGATAATAAAAGTTAGGTGTTTAGTAAAAGGGTTTGTGTCAATAGAAAGTTATTTGTCCCTAGGCAATCGATAACAAGTAACGGTAATCATTCCTGTAATTTTATATGAGGGAGAGGCATGAGCTAACATACTTTCTACTTGGATCATATGCACTTATGATTGGACCCCTAGCAAGCATCCGCAACTACTAAAGATCATTAAGGTCGTGAAACCCAACCATAGAATAAGTATCAAGTCCTCTTTACTCCCATACGCCATACACCACTTACTCTGGTTTAAGCTTCACACTCGCAACCCACCATAAGCTTAACCATGACCATATTGCAACACACTACAGCGGGCCCCCCTCATGTTTGCACGAGAACGGAGGGCACCGTAGGACAACAGCATAAATAAAATATACAACCATATCAACAAAGATCACGATTAACCCATAAGACAAAACGGATCTACTCAAACATCATAGGATAACCATAAATCATCGGGAAATAATATATGGAGTTGAGCACCATGTTTAAGTAGAGATTACAATGGGGAGAAGAGGTGTTACACCGCTGCATAGAGGGGGAGAAAGTTGGTGTTAACGGTAGCAAGATTGTTGATGTAGATCGTCGTCCCGATTGTTGCCCCGGCGGCACTCCGGCGCCACCGGAAGCGAGGCGAGAGCCCCCTCCTCCTTCTTCTTCCTTGCCCCCCTAGATGGGAGGAGAGTTCCCCCTATGGTCCTTGGTCTCCATGGCGCCGAGATTGGATCTCCTCTCGTTTCTCTTCTGCTTTCAGGCTTCTCTAATCTGGCCGAAACCATTTCTTATATTTCGAGATCCGTAACTCCAATTGCGCTGAGATTTTAACACATTTTTTTGCGAATATAAGCTTCCTTGCGCCCAAAGTAGAGCTCCAACCGACGTTCGAGGAGGGCACAACCCACCTGAGGGAGTCCTGGACTAGGGGGTGTCCGGATAGCCGAACTATCATCTTTGGCCGGACTCCAACAAGATAGAAGACTCCATCTCGTGTCCGGATGGGACTTTCCTTCAAGGTGGAAGGCAAGCTTACGATACGGATATGTAGATCTCCTACCATTGTAACCGACTCAGGTAACCCTAACCCTCCAAAGGTCTATATAAACTGGAGGGTTTTAGTCCGAGGATCTAACAACAATCATACCATAGGCTAGCTTCTAGGTTTAGCCTCCTTGATCTCGTGGTAGATCTACTCTTGTACTACCCATATCATCAATATTAATCAAGCAGAGTAGGGTTTTACCTGCACCGAGAGGGCCCGAACCTGGGTAAAAACATCGTGTCCCTTGTCTCCTCGTTACCATCCGCTAGACGATAGTTCGGGACCCCTACTCAAGATCCGCCGGTTTTGACATCGACATTGGTTCTTTCATTGAGAGTTCCTCGCGTCGCCACCTTTAGGCCCGATGGCTCCTTCGATCATCAACAACGACGCGGTCCAGTGGTGAGACTTTTCTCCCGGATAGATCTTCAGATTCGGGCGGTTTTGCATCGCGGGCCAATTCACTTGGCCATCCGAGCAGATCGAAAGCTACGCCCCTGGCCATCAGGTCAGATTTGGGAGTTTAAACTACACGCTTGACATCCACGGAGACTTGATCTTCGACGGATTTGAGCTGACAGCCAAGCGTACACATCACCACGATGGGCATGATCTAGCTCACGCCAAACAAAGGCCTCGAGGTCGCAGAAGTGTCCTCTCCGACCCTTAGTTCGAGCCGATCGCGGCCGATCGAGGACGGGTGGTCGGACACCGCCGGGCTGCTACTTACGGCGATAGAGCCGATACCAACCCGCATTTTATGGCTCGCGGACTCTAAGGTGCCGGACTCTCTCCGACCAACCTTCCGCTACTGCTAATCAATCCGACATGCAGATCATGGAGTTCACCGCCATGACATCTTTTAGCACTCGCCTTTTGAGACATCCTGAATTCATCAAGTCTTTCTTCTATCGAGAGCCCTCGCCGGACTATGGTCAAGAAGGTTGGGATGCGGACGACGAAGAAATTCAAAACCCACCCACCACCCAGTTTGTAGCCACTGTCGGTGATTTAACCGACATGCTCGACTTCGACCCCGAAGACATCGACGGTATGGACGACGATACAGGAGACGACCAAGACCCAGCCCCTACAGGGCAATGGAAGGCCACCTCGTCATACGCCATATACATGGTGGACATCCCAAAGGATGGGAATGGCGATGGAACAGCGGAGGATGACCCTCCAACAACAGCCTAAGCGCCGGGCGCTAGCGGGCGCCGCCTAAATCCCGCCATAGCAAAAAATGGAGATTCCGCACCAAGACAATAACACCCCGGACAAAGGTCAAGACAACCCCTCCAAAGAAGATTCAGAGAGAGGATGGAGAAGCCAGCCCTCATGAGAGAGCGGCGCAGAGAGGTAGAGGACGATAATTATATGCCTCCTTCAAGACGAGGCAAGCCTCGTGATTTATTTAATTTGCCGTGCCTCGAGGATCCCGCTTAACAAGAGCATTTCAAACGCAAGCTTATGGCCATGACAAGCAGCCTCAAGAAAAAAGCAAGAACAACTTAGAGCTGACTAAGACTTGCTAGACGACAGATGGATCAAGTCCTTGCGGTCAAGAGTATGAACTCGAACGCCTCCAAGAGCTACCTAAAACGCAAGCTGCTACCCGACTAGAGGAGGAAGCACCTAAACCTACATCACCAGCGATAATATCGCCGACCGCCACCTGCGGGCAGCAACAGAGACCTCTAGGCCCTCCACTAAAGCCGCACTCCCAGGCCGCCGAAAAGTACAAAGCCATGGAGAATGCACCAGACTTATGTAGACATATTGAGGACAAGGCAAGACAAACAAGATCGATCTACAGATTATGTGGCGCCCACTTACACGTGATGACAACCGCCACGCCAGATACAGCAATTCCGGCCGGGCCGAACACAGCGGACAAAGCCCGTTTGAGCTGCGTCATGATATAGCCAATACAGAGGCGCCGCACACCCACTATGCTTCATAGATGAAGTAATGGATCATCAAATCCCCGAGGGTTTCAAACCCGTAAACATTGAATCATACGACGACACAACAAATCCTGCGGTTTGGATCAAGGACTATCTCCTTCACATCCACATGGCCCGCGGTGATGATCTACATGCCATCAAATAGCTCCCACTCAAGCTTAAAGGACCAGCTCGACATTGGCTCAACAGCTTGCCAGCAGAATCAATTGGGTGTTGGGAAGACCTGGAAGCCGCATTCCTTGATAACTTCCAGTGGCACATATGTGCGCACCACCGACGCCGATGACCTAAGCCACAAGAGCTGCATTTAATCGCCGCATAATTCGACACGGTTCTAACCAAGAAAAATCAAATCATTGATCGTGGCGGATGCAGAGGCCCTTGCAGCCTTCAAACATAACATCCGCGACGCAGTGGCTTGCCCGCACCTAGGACAGAAAAGATGAAATCCATGGCAGCCCTCACATCACTCATGACCCGCTTCACAGGGAGAGGACAGCTGGCTAGCTTGCAAGAATAACTCGACCAAAAACCCCGTAGTTTGATACCAAGGACAAGAACGCAGTGTCGCCGCAATAAGCACAAGCACCGTGACACGGCGATAATATCAAGATACGATACCAATGCCGGATTCAGAGGCTCTAAACCCGGCCGCGGAAAAGCCATTCAAAAGAACTACTCCGGTCCGCCCAATTTGGACCGAATATCGATCGCTGCGTGCGATACACGGCACTTCGAAAAGCCAGCCAATCACACCAATAGGGATTGTTGGGTGTTCACAGCAGTGCAAGTTAATTGTCAAAACAATGACAAGGGGCTGCATAGCGATGACGAGGAAGAGACCCGCCGCCAAACAATAGAGGATGTATGGGTTTTCCCCACAAGCGCGGACGGTGAATATGATATACGCAACCCACATACCCAAAAGGGAGCGGAAGCGCACTCAGGACGATATGCGATGGAGCCAGCCGCCTCAAAGTTCAATCCGGGTCCTCCCGCCCATCACTTTTGATCAAGGGACCGCCCCACTAGCATCCGCTTATGGCGGATTCGCCGCATTGGTTCTAGACCCAATCGCCGGCGGATTTCACCTCACTAGAGTCTTGATGGACGGCGGCAGCAAAGATGAACTCGCTTTATCAGATACAAAGGCAAGATGGGCATAGACCCTCAAGGATTAAACCCACAAAGACGACCTTCAAAGGCGCCATACCAGGTGTAGAGGCCAACTGCAGTGCTCGCCACACTTGAAGTGGTCTTGGGATCCCTGATAACTTCCGGCTTAAGAGTTAATCTTCGACATAGTCCTGCTCGCGCAAGCTATCATGCATCGCTTGGACAAACCGTGATTTGCAAAGTTCAATGCGGTGCCGCACTACGCATACCTCAAGCTCAAGATGCCAGCCTCGAGGAGTCATTACGGTCAACGGAAACACCGAACGCCTTCTCCGAATGGATGAGCATACAGCGGTTCTCGCGGGCGAAGTACAAAGCAACCTCTTAAGGCGCTTCTAGTCCGGTCAGTGTTGCTGCCGGACACCGCTGCGCCGCCGAGTAACCTACAACAAGACCACTCGCATGTTCCGAGCACGCCAGAGTAATGCGGCCCCAACCCCAGCCCTCGCGAATCGCTAAACCAGCACTCACACGCATAACTATGCCTCGAGATACCATGGGCACAGGGGGGGGCACGACCACGAATGCACAGAGTGTGGCTCAACCACACCAGGCTCCCCAATTGTGTCATTTTTTCTTTCTTCTTATTTTCAGACTCCGCTTTCAGAAGCCTCCTGTCCGCAAAGGGACTTGCCGAACTCACGATGCAACAGCCGTGGAAGCGTAAAAGCTACATCGAATGTCCAGTGGTCTCTATTACGAGCAAGATACCTGTTTTACATACCATCCCGCAGCCTACCCTTTGAGGGGGACATGTTAAATAGTCCCATCCCTTGCTTATCGTGACTATTTGTATCGCTCGCTTTCATTGCAGTATTTTTTGAATAAACAATGCATCGCTTTTGCCTATTATTGCATTCCTTTTTCTATTTGTACATGTTCACTTATGACATGTTGCATCCGTGACGCTTTGTTATGGCCAAATACACTAGGGGCTTAAGTTCCCAAAATATGGTGTGATAAGTCCTAACACTTTCACAAGTGCGGCACCTCAACTTATAGCACTATATGCATCGGCTTCAATCATGTCTTGGGTCAATAGTTGGGTTTGCCTGCCCCATGTTTTGGTACTTACGCTCATATATCGGCTAAGGTA
Organism: Aegilops speltoides; assembly: GCA_021437245.1. NCBI lineage: Eukaryota > Viridiplantae > Streptophyta > Magnoliopsida > Poales > Poaceae > Aegilops > Aegilops speltoides. Next base: position 17,643 of record JAHHZJ010001025.1, on the reverse strand, counting down.
GCACTGGGAGAACCACTGTGATTGTGCCCCAGTTGAGCTGGGCTGAGCACCTCAGTGGAGAAAGCTAAAACTATCCGTCATGATAGGGCGAGAGCCGGTCGCTGTTCGAGAGGTCTTTTCGAGTCCCTAAAGACTTATGCCGCTTAGAGCGAGGAGCCGGCTTTGTCCGGCCTAGGCATGGATAGCGCCCCGAATTCGGTCTTCCGAACACTAGGGGCTTCACGAAATTTAGAATTATAGAATTCTATGGCTAAGGGGAGTGTTCAAGCATTATAAGTCCGTTGCCTTCATTCGTTGTGTTGAGCGCCTCAAGGACCCAAAATGGGAACAAGAGCGCCAAGTTTATCCCGAACACCCCAAAGACTGTGGCATGGGGGCTGAAGCCAACGACTTGCCATCTCTCAAATTTGATAAACGAACGCACGTAAGGTAATATTTTAAATTAATAAGCATTGCTTAGCGATATGAACAAAGTTTTCAGCATAGATAACAAAATGCGAAGTCTACTAAAAATTACATCTTTGAGCATTCACCCGCTTATAAGGCGGCACCTTCAGACAACCTTATAGTAAATCTTGCGCGGCGATACTCCTCGCTTCGGCGGTAGCGCCTGTCACAAGCTTTCGGCGTCCATCTTGCCCCAAAGGCACTTTAGCTGGCAAGGGCCTCGACGGCACCTTCAATGCAGACGGAGTGCTTGATGACTTCAGTCCATGGACAAAGGCCCACCAGCCACCGCACTGCATCAAGTAGCTCTAGGCATGGCCTCTTAGGCCACAAATTAACTATGAGGCCCTTCATGGCCTGCTCGCCACCTGTGGAGCTCGACCAACCGCTTCAGCCTGGTCGCCAGGGCACTGGATGTCCGCCTCAAAGATATTGAGACCGAACACTTTTTCCGCCGAGCTCCCTCCTCGCTCGGTAGAACGCGTAGCATCGGACACGCCACGGGCAGATCTGCTAACACTCCGAGAGCTCCGACCGGGTAAGTAACATATAATTCACTTTTACATGCTTGCTTTGTATGAAGAATGCCTTACCCGCCGCTATCTTTTTATCACCTCAATTTCGGAGGGATTTTTGGGCTTCGCCTTAGCGGCTTTGGCACTCTCAAGAGCCGAGGCAAGCTCGACTCGAAGTTCGAAGTCACGCCCAAACTCTCATGTTTTTCCATGAGAGCCTAGAGCTCTTGCTGTACCTCCGCCACCCGCTGGCCCCGCTTTTTTTTCGCTGGTGCATTCCATGGCCGCATTGCTTTCGCCTTGGACACCACTTTCTTCAGGACGCCACCTCGCTCGTGGGCCCCGCAATACTCACGCTATTCCTGCCATTTTTCGCAACCAAATCATTTCTATAAGGTATTACTTAATAAGGTATTACTTACCTTCCTTGTCCTCGAGCTGCTTCTTGGCAAGGCCGAGCTCGCTCGGACCGCCGAGGCTCTCCTTCAATACATTGACCTCCGCAGCCAAGGCGGGCAGAGGTCACAACAAGAACCTCGCATTCCCATATTGACATACTTATGTTAGACTCTCACAGATATCTTATTAGATCCTCAGCTTGGCTTTTCTTTCCAACAATCAATCGAGCATCGTGGCTACCGCCTATGCGGTACTATTTTACATATCTTAATCACATACCTCAAAGCCGTTAGAAGGATGGTATAGTTTCACCAGCCCGCTTTGGCGGATCGAATCCTTCTCAATCACCGCACTCATGATAGTGCGGTGTTCTCCTCGATGGAAGCGCCGCTGAGCGCCCAAAGAAATTATCCGCTGCTCCAGCTTGACGGAGGTCACATGCCGTAGTAGTCTTGCCCTTCTTACGAAGGGTCGCTTATCGGACTCGGAACCACTAAAGGTTCCGAGAGCGAGTCCGGTCCAAAGTCCGGAGGTTGCCTCAAGGCACCTCGGACCACCTCCTCGCGCTGGGCCCCTTCGGGACCCCACCTCGGCCGCCTCTGATCACCGGAGGAGGCGGTCGAAGTGAAGTGCTATTCACATCCGATGAATCCAGGAGCCGCCGAAGCGGGAGATCGCCCTGGGCTACATGGTGGTATGCGCGCTAGAAGACACTATGCATTTAAAGAAAAATCATGAGTTATTCTCGAATCCAGACACTTACGATCTCGCCAAGGGCTTGGCCCTCAGAGGCCACTCCTCTTCGCCATCGGTGTTGGTGGAACAGTCCGGAGGAAGGGTCCTTCCTTCTGACCCTCCGCCCCTCAATGGGGAGGCCTTCCTTTCTCTCTCCTTCACCGGGGAGACTTCTTCTCCTCCTTGTTCGGAGGAGTCCACCTCGAGTCATCGACGATGAGTCCGATAACACTGGCGCTAGGAACCCTCCGAGTTCCCGTGGCCTTCTTTCTGGCTTTTTTTCGCACCACGTAGGCACCGAGCCATGCAGCCCCGCTAATCGGCATCCGCCGGTTCGGTAAGGGAGCCGACAGCTTAACCCGCCTTGACGCCTTCGCTAGGCCTGTTAAAGGTAAAGGAGTTTAGATCCCTCATGGAGTCAAACTATGAAAACAAGTGTCCCATAAAGGGTAGAATAGCTACTCGCCGGCCGGACGCCATGAGCTGAATCCGCGATTCGATAGCGGATGCGGAGCCTCGGCGCCTTGAACAAGACCTTCCGTGCATCTTCGCACGTAGTGTCAAGAGCCTACTTAAGGTTTGGTGCTATGCCGGATCAAACTCCCACAAATTAAAAGCCCACTCGCACGGAGGATCCCGCGGATGAGCATGACTCGACTATGTCGACAAGCTTGAGCTTTGTTCACCAAAGTTTGATGCTGGATTGAGTCCCACGCCTCGAATCACCCCATGATAGGCCCTTCTTTCCAGGAGGTGAGCCGTGGGGATGCCAGATTGAATTGGGGCCGCTGCCCATTCGGGTCACGCTGCTCGGTGATATGGAACCACCCCGACACACCCCTTATGGTCTCCACAAAGGAGCCTCGAGCTATAGGACGCTGGGCATCTTGCCCACCATGGCACCTCCAAGACTCGCTTGGTGGCCGCCCACTACCTTCGCTTGACATTGAAGGTCTCCACCATAAGCCAAAGTGGGGCTGATGCAGGAAGGTTCTCACACACGACGATGAACGCCGAGATGTTGAGGATGAAATTGGGCCGATCGTGGAAATCCATGCCATAGTAGAACATGAGCCCCTGACAAATGGATGAAGTGGAAAACCTAGTCCATGGAGGAAGTGGTGAGGAACACCACCCTCTCATGGGGCCCGGGTGGGATGAGCTGCGCCTGTCGGGAGCCGAGCAAGCGATGTCACCGGATAAGTATCCGCCTCGCATTTTTTTGATATGCCCTCCGTGACGGAGGAGGCCATCCACTTGCCTCCCACCTGCATATGACCGGGAAGGTTGAGGCGAGATGTGGCTTGGGCGTTGGAGCTCGAGTGAGAGGAAATGGATAAGCAAAGGAGGAAGAGGCGTAGGTAAAAAGGTGGATCCTTATCCCCTTATATGGACGGACGAAACTATGCGTCCCCACCAGCCTGGTAAAACCCGCTTATCTCCCAAGCGCCATAATCAATGGCGCGGTTGGGTTACCCATGCCCGTATTGATGAGAATCCCGGAATAAGGGGACACGATCTCTGCTTTGACAAGACGTGCCAAGGAAACGGCTTCGCTAAACGCTACCGAGGTGGAACAAGAAAATGATTCAATAAAGGCTTGGCCGCGGTGTGATGTCACGCCACGAAATACGTCAGTAGATTGAACTTGTGTAAATATTATTCTCTCTACGGTGGTATGTGGAACTTATTTTGCAGAGACAGACACTATCTTGGTGTTCAAAATCTTCTATGAAGTATTCGAGGAGGAACCCGCCTTTGCAATGTCAAGACAATATGCGCTACGGACTCGTCGTCATTGAAGCCCTGGTTCAGGCTATCAAGGAGTCCTCGACTAGGGGTGTCCGGATAGTCAACTATCATCTTTGGCCGACTCCAAGACTATGAAGATACAAGATTGAAGACTCCGCCCCGTGTCCGTATGGGACTTTCCTTGGCGTGGAAGGCAAGCTTGGCATACGGATATGTAGATCTCCTACCATTGTAACCGACTGCTGTAACCCTAACCTCTCCGTGTCTATATAAACCGGAGGGTTTTAGTCCCAGAGGACTAACAACAATCATACCATATGCTAGCTTCTAGGGTTTAGCCTCCTTGATCTCGTGGTAGATCTACTCTTGTACTACCCATATCATCAATATTAATCAAGAAGGAGTAGGGTTTTACCTCCACCGAGAGGGCCTAAACCTGGGTAAAAACATCGTGTCCCTTGTCTCCTGTTACCATCCGCCTAGACGCACAGTTCGGGACCCCCTACCCGAGATCCGCCGGTTTTGACACCGACACCACCACCATGCGCCAGGCCTCTGCATGCCCCGATGTCTTGTGGGCTGTGGGCCCCATTTATGTGATTCCAACTCCCAAAAATGACATATATTCCAAAATAATTCTCTCAGAATTTTATTGCATTTGGACTTCGCTTGATATGGATTTTCTGTGATACAAAACATGCAAAAACATGAATTGGCACTGGCATCGGATCAATAGGTTAGTCCAAAAACCATATAAAAAGTTGCCAAAATATGTGAATTGTATAATATTGGCATGAAACAATCAAAATTATAGATCCGACGGAGACGATCAACATCCCTGCTTAATTCCTACTGCCCTCGAAAGGTAAATAATAAAAAGATAATTTTTTGTGGAACGCTACCTAACATAAACTTGATCATATATGTAATCATGGCATGAATATTAAGACATAAGTGATTCAAAGCAAAAGTCTATAATTTTACATAAACATCAATACTCACGCATCCCAACAAACAATCATGTCTTTCAAACTATCAACGCTAAAAAAGCTATCCCTACAAAATCATATTGTCTTGTCATGCTCGCTCTTCTTAACACAAAGTATTTATCATGCACAACCCCAATGACAAGCCGTGCAATTGGTTCATACTTTTTAACGCACTTCAGCTTTTTCAACCCTCACGCAATACATGAGCGCAAGCCATGGATATAGCACTACGGGTGGAATAGAGTATAATGATAGGGGTAAATATAAAGAAGACAAAAGTAGAAAGTCTGACATTGATGCGGCTAACCAATGGGCTATGGAGATGCCCATCAATCGATATCAACGGAGGAGTAGGGATTGCCATGCAACGAATGCACTAGGAGCTATGAGTGTATGAAAGCTCGATATGAAAACTAAGTGGGTGTGCATCTAATCCTATAATGAATTCCCACTAGTATATGAATGTGACAACATAGGAGACTCTCCATATGAAGAACATGGTGCTACTTTGAAGCACAAGTGTGGTAAAGGATACTAACAATGCCCCTTCTCTCTTTGTTTATTTTTTCTTTCTTTTTTTTTCTTTTTTTTTCTTTTTTTTCATTTCATTTTTTCTCTCATTGTCCGGAGTCTCATCCCGAGTTGTGGGGGAATCATATTCTCCATCATCCTTTCCTCACTGGGGCACTGCTCTAAAAATGAATAATGATGATCATCCACTTCTATTTACTTATAACTCAAAAGAAATAAAAATTACAACTCGATACCTATGACAAAATATGACTCTATATGAATGCCTCGCAATGTACCGTGATGTGCAATGATCTAGCATAACATGTATGAAAAATGATGAACACGGATGAGCCACAACTACTATGTCACTATATGATAATTCAAAGCAATATGACAATGAATGCTCAAGTCACCAAAGCGGAAGCGTGGAAGTTGCATGGCAATATATCTCGAAATGGCCATGGAAAAGCCATAATAGGTAGGTATGGTGGCTGTTTTGAGGAAGATATAATAAGGCTTATGTGTGATAGAGCGATCATATCACGGGTTTGATGCACTGCTGAAGTTTGCACAGACTCGAGGTGAGAAAGGGCAATGCACGGTACCGTAGAGGCTAGAAAATTGCAAAAAGGTAAGAGTGCGATAATTCATGGACTCACATTAGTCATAAAGAACTCATATAATTATTGCAAAAGTTTATTAGCCCTCAAGCAAAGTACTACTACGCATGCCCCTAGGGGGATAGATTGGTAGGGAAAGACCATCGCTCGTCCCCGACCGCCACTCATAAGGAAGACAATAAATAATAAATCATGCTCCAACTTCATAGCATAACGAGAGACTATACATGCATGCTTCGGGAATCACAAACCTTAACACCAATATTCTTACTAAACACAACCATTTACTAGTACCTCCCACATATTCCATCTCTATATCGCAAAACTATTGCAAGGAATCAAACATATCATATTCAATGATCCACAAGTTCTATGTAGGATTTTATGACTAACCATGCAATTGCCTAATTCTTGTTGACTCTCTAAATAGATCTAAGTGAAGCATGAGAGAATAATTCCTCTACAAAATACCATGCTCTAATAAATATAAGTGAAGCAAAAGAGCATTCTTAAAATAATGATTTTCTATGTGAAGAGAAACAAGCAATCCAAACTTCAAATGATACAAGTGAAGCACATGAAGCATTCTACAAGGCCATACTCAAAAGATATAAGTGAAGTGCAATGAGCATTCTAAAATAAACCATGGACTATCTCATACTAGCAAGGTATAAAAGAAAAGTGAAAACTAAATGCAAAAGACGCCCAAGATTTGCACATATCACATGAACGTAAACGAATCCGAAAACATACCAATACTTGTTGAACCAAGATGGATGCCTTCCGGCATCCCCAAGCTTAGACGCTTGAGTCTCCTTGAATATTTACTTGGGGTGCCTTGGGCATCCCTCGATAACCCACAAGTATAGGGGATCGCAACAGCTGATGGTAGAGTATTCAACCCAAATTTATTGATTCGACACAAGGGGAGCCAAAGAATATTCTCAAGTATTAGCAGTTGAGTTGTCAATTCAACCACACCTGGATAACTTAGTATCTCCAGCAAAGTACTTAGTAGCAAAGTAGTATGGAAGTACGGTAACGGTGGTAAAAGTAACAACAATAGTTTTGTAGTGATTGTAACGGCAGCAACAGAAAAGTATATAAGCAAAGAAGAATATGCGAAAAGCTCGTAGGCATTGGATCAGTGATGGAGAATTATGCCGATGCATTATTCATGCAATGCTTATAACATAGGGTGACATGTAACTAGCTCCAGCTCATCAATATACTGTAGGCATGTATTCGAATATAGTCATATGCTCTATGGTAAAGAACTTGCATGACATCTTATGTCCTACCCTCCCGTGGTAGCGGGTCCTATTGGAAACTAAGGGATATTAAGGCCTCCTTTAATAGAGTACCGACTGAGCATTAACACATAGTGAATACATGAACTCCTCAAACGACGGTCATCACCGAGAGTGGTCCCGATTATTGTCACTTCGGGGTTGTCGGATCATAACACATAGTAGGTGACTATAGACTTGCAAGATAGGATCAAGAACTCACATATATTCATGAAAACATAATAGGTTCAGATCTGAAATCATTGCACTCGGCCCTAGTGACAAGCATTAAGCATAGCAAAGTCATAGCAACATCAATCTCGTAACATAGTGGATACTAGGGATCAAACCCTAACAAAACTAACTCGATTACATGATAAATCTCATCCAACCCATCACCATCCAGCAAGCCTACGATGGAATTACTCACGCACGGTGGTGAGCATCATGAAATTGGTGATGGAGGGTGGTTGATGATGATTTATGGCGACGGATTCTCTCTCCGAGCCCCGGGACTCCAGATCAGCCTCCCGAGAGAGTTTAGGGCTTGGCGGCGCCCTGCATCAGTAAATGTGATGAATCCTTCTCTCTCGGTTTTTTTCTCCCAAACGTGAATATATAGAGTTGGAGTTGAGGTCGGTGGAGCACGAGGGGCCCACGAGGGTGGGCGCCCAGGGGGTAGGCGACCCCACCCTTGTGGATAGGGTGTGAGCCCCTGGCCTTGATTCTTTCGCCAAGATTTTTATTAATTCCAAAATAATCTCCGATTTTCGGTCATTCCGAGAACTTCTATTTCGCACAAAAATAACACCATGGCAGCTTCACTGAAAACAATGTCATCCGGGTTAGTTCCATTCAAATCATGCAAGTTAGAGTTCAAAACAAGGGCAAAAGTGTTTGAAAACGAGATACGACGGAGACATATCAACTCCCCAAGCTTAAACCTTTGCTTGTCCTCAAGCAATTCAGTTGATAAACCTAAAGTGATAAAGAAATTTTTACAAACTATGTTTGCTCTTGTTGTTGTAAATATGTAAAGCCAACATTCAAGTTTTCAAAAAAGATTATGAACTAACCATATTCACAATAACACTTAGGTCTCGTGTTTACTCATGTTAATGACATAATCAACTAGCGAGCAATAATAATAAATCTAGGATGACAACACTTTCTCAAAACAATCATGATATGATATGACAAGATGGTATCTCGATAGCCCTTTCTGAGATTGCAAAACATAAATGGAGAGAACCTTTAAAGATCACGGACTTACTAAACATTGTAATTCATGGTAAAAGAGATCCACCATAGTCATACTCAATATAAATTAATAGTAATGGATGCAAATCACAGCGGTGCTCTCCACCGGTGCTTTTTAATAAGAGGGTGATGACTCAACATAAAAGTAAATAGATAGGCCCTTCAGAGAGGGAAGCATGGATTTGTAGAGGTGCAAGAGCTCGACTTTGAAATAGAGGTAAAAATATTTTGAGCGGCATACTTTCATTGTCAACATAACAACCAAGAGATCTTGATATATTCCATGCTACACACATTATAGGAGGTTTCCAAACAGAATGGTAAAGTTTATACTCCTCCATCGACAAGCATCAATCCATGATCGGCTCAAACAAGGAGTGCCTCCAACTAACAAGAGTCCGTGGGAGTTTTGTTTGCAATTATTTCGATTTGATTTGCATAAAGCATGGACTGGGCATCCCGTGACCATCCATTTTCTCGTGAGGAGGAGCGAGTCCACTCCTCTTGAGAATAACCTCCTAGCATGGAAGATAAGCATAACCCTAGTTGATACATGAGATATTCGAGCATACAAAACATAATTTCATTTGAAGGTTTAGAGTTTGGCACATACAAATTTACTTGGAACGAGATATAGGAAGGTATAGTGGACTCATATGGAATAACTTTGGGGTTTATGGAAGTGGATGCACAAGCAGATTCCCGCTTAGTACAAGTGAAGGCTAGAAAAGACTGGAAGCGACCAACTAGAGAGCGACAACAAATATGAACATGCATTAGAATTAATAAACATTGAGTGCAAGCATGAGTAGGATATAATCCTCCATGAACATAAATATCGTGGAGGCTATGTTTATTTTGTTTCAACTACATGCGTGAACATGTGCCAAGTTAAGTCACTTGAATCGCTCAAAGGAGGATACCACCCTATCAAACCACATCACAACCATTTTAATAGCATGTTGGCACGCAAGGTAAACCATTGTAAACTCCTAGCAAATTAAGCATGGCATAAGCAACTATAATCTCTAATTGTCATTGCAAACATGTTTATTTATAATAGGCTGAACAAAGAATGATGTACTAATCATATTTACAAAAACAAGAGAGGTCGAGTTCATACCAGCTTCTCTCATCTCAATCACCCATCATATATTGTCATTATTGCCTTTCACTTGCACGAGCGAACGATGTGGATAATAGTAATAGTGCATGTGCATTGACTAAGCTGGAATCGCAGCATTCAATACAAAGGAGAAGACAAGGTAATATGGGCTCTTGGTTAAATCAACAATAATGCATATAAGAGCCACTTCAACATTTTCATTATGGTCTTCTCCTCTCAACCCCCAAAGAAAAAAAAGAAATAAAACTATTTACACAGGAAAGCTCCCAACAAGCAAAAAAAAGAACGAGAAATCTTTTTGGTTTTTTTATTATTATTACTACTACAAGCATGGAAAGTAAACTAGCTAGAAGCTACAACTAATTTTTTTTGTTTTTCTTAAGGTTTATCAAACACACAAGAAGAAAGCGAGAAAAGAAAATAAACTAGCATGGATATTACAAGGAAAAAGTATGAGCACCAACAACAAGAATGAGTGTGTGAGCATGAATGTAATGTCGGTGAGAATACGATTCCCCAAGCTTAGGCTTTTGGCCTAAGTTGGTCTACCGCCATGGATCAAAGTTGTAGTTGGGGTCAGATCGAGAAGGAGCCTCGGATTGCCACCGTTGGCAATCTCCTCCGATACCACCGTAAACAAACCGTCGTGGAAGGATCAAATTGTGGTTCCGCCCGCTCAGAGCTGGTGCGGGTTCGTATATGGAAATGCCTCCGCTGAACAAGGTACTTGCCTATAGATAAGTCAAACAAAGAAGGAGCAGCAAAGTAACAATCTCAAGGCTAATTTTATCAAATATCGTTTGTACTTAAGCCGCCTTTTTCCTTATTCTTAACGATAAAATCATGTGCTACCATACTCTTATAGTCTAGAAAACAGAGGCAAAGAACTTTTCTTCTTTCTCATAATGCCTAATAGTCATGTTAAAGTGTGAAGCAAGGCGCGAGGCTAAGATACCTCCCAAGATGGGACCTTTGTGCGGTTAAGACTTAACCGCTTGGCAATGATAGTGCCTAGGCTAAAAGAGTTATCGCTAAACAAGGCATGGCCCAAAATAACAATATCAAAAGGGCACTAAGATTTCCACAGCTCATGCACCAATTAAACATCTACTAGCAAATATCGCAAAGTAACGAGAACCGAAAATGTATGCTAGTAATTCTTGCATCAAAGACTTTCCTAGTTTCCCTACAACAATCATATCAATAAACCCTTCCACATCATTCGATGTGGTTCCTCTATGCTGCCAAGAAGGGTATCTACAAACCCGCAAAAATCGTGAAGGACATCTCCTTATGCCCATCATATAAATAAAATTCCATCAAGGTGGTGATCTCCTAGCATGGAAATGAAAATTTTGCACGAAAATATTAGTGAGTAAGAGATACAGGTCATACTGGTCGTGGAGGAAGTCTGTGAGGCCCGATTCTCAACCAAAGAATAGAAATCATCATGAATCCCGATCGCTGTTAAGAACTCATCACAAGGCCATTCACACGGTCGAATCCTCATGTGCGTAGGGAGATTATATTTGGGCCTCTTATCCTCCTCGCTTTGCTTGTCCTTCGAGCTTCAGCTCGATGAGCCCCTCAAAAATCTCTTCATCATTTTCTGAAAAATTCTGAAATTTTTAGTAACTTCAAAATAAAAGTGAACCAAACTCAACAAAACTGATAGCAACTACTCCCACAAGGCAGACTAAGGCATAGCCTAGTGGTGGAAGGGCCGATGCCTTCCCACCCACCTGTGTTCAAGGCATGGTACTTGCAATTTGGGTTTGTTGCACCAATTATACCGAGGGGTATCCTTACGCCTTTTCTGTTAAAAAACTACTCCCACAAGTGCCTAGAGACTATATCATGCATTAGAACTACTTGGGACCATAAAATTTGACATGCAAGCTCAAGAACAGTGGTCACCTAGGCAGCAAAAATTTGCAATGAATAAAGCACTAGAACAAAAACTAGTTGGACAATTGAGGAGTCACATTGTCGGTGAGCTAAGGTAGGGGTACCTCAAGACCCCAACTTGTGCACGGCAAGGTTGCACTTTCCCGCTGCAGGTTTACCACGTGCTCGCCGGAGACCTTCCTACTCCATGTCAAACCATTTAAAGACAAAGTATACAAGATAGAAGATCGAGACCCCGCAAGCGGAGTTTGCCGGAAGGCCGCTCTGTGCTCAAGGTTACATCACCACGCAAGGCCCCTGCAAGAGGAGCTCGCCAGAGGACTAGAAGATTACATCATAGAAGACACGCCGGCGCTTATATGCATCCCGGCGAGGGCCCGGGAGCGACAGTTACAGAGCCCGCAAGCTCCCGGCCCGCAAAATAAGACCCCTGCAAGGTGCTTGCCGGGAGAGTTGCGCTGGTGCCCGCCGCCCAACCATCAGCCCACGCTGCCGCCTCGGGCCTTCCAGGACGCTGGGCGGATGGCAGGCAGCCCGGGGACACGGTGGCACTTCACGGTGGTGGATCCATCGCCGCGGGCGACGGAGACACAAGGGCGGAGCTTTTGGTCGACGGCGACGGGCATTAAATGCCCTTGTCCCCATCACAAAGTAGGTAGCGCACCATCGCTCACGACCGTAGCTCCAATCGCTCCCCAGACCGCTCCAACTACCATCTTTTACGCTTTTACCCTTTTCCCACGCTGACACCTGCTCGCGACCCTTGCACTATAAAAGGAGGCCCATGCACAACGTGGAGGGTTCGCTGGGAAACCTGACAACTCTCGGCCGTGTAGCCGACATCAGAGATCTTCAAGCTCCCGAGCTCAATACAAACCAAGGCAGAGTAGGGTTTTACGGCCCATCGCGTCTTAACCTCGGTAAAGACTGCCCGCTGCTCGCCACGACCGCTTCTCCGCGCTCTCCTCCGCCTCGCATCGCATGCATAAGGGCCCGGTCCCATAGGTGTTCGTGGCGCGCTTCGACATCTTTGGCGCGCCAGTAGGGGCGCCGAGGTTGTGCGGACCTGATCCGCGTCACGCTGGCGCCGCTTCTTCATCAACCTCTCCATTTCATCAAGAATTTCATCAACAATTGCGGCATGGCCCCAAGAAGAAGGCTTTGAGGTTGCGGGTCGCTCGCTGTTTCATCCGCCGCCACCGAGCCAACGGTGGACGGAGGAGACGCCGTTTAAGGGTGGTCGCCGGCGAGGACACTCGCGCGCCACCAGATCCAAGGACAAGACGGATGACCGCGCCGGTCTCCGTGGACATCCCGCCGCCCATCTCAAGAGACGACAACTCCAGCAGCGCCATACCACGGAGGTGGTATCCGCATGCCGACAAGGACACCGGAGGTTCGCGGGATGCTCCGACCACCGTCCGGACACAAGCAAAGCGAAGGCGCCGGCAGACTCGCCCTTCTAACGCTGTTAGAGTCCGAGCATATCCCGCCTCGCACCGCCGCCTCGCCCCCCTCCACTCCGGCAAGCGCCGCAAGGGCGCAATCGCTCGACTTCCTCCAGCGGGCGACAAGGTCAAGATCGGAGGGCTACCATCCAGCCTGACGCTTTCGCTAACAACGACCCTTCAAGAGCCGAGGCGCTCGCGCCGCGGGCAAGCCGAGAAGACGAAGCCGACGGCGATAAGACCGCCGGGTGCAACCACCGTACTCCCGACGCAAGCAAAAGACGCCGCCTCACGGAACAACACCGACGACGGTTTCCACGGCATCGCCGGATCCGCGGGCTCGACGGATCAACGCCAGTCCTCGACGATCGGGCGATAAGAAGACGCCGACCATTAATCGAAGCGCCGCCGAGAAGCTCGGGCGACAATCGTATCGTAGAGCTGAACGCTGCCGACGCGCCGCTACGTGAACCAGCGATTGCCATACGCTGCAGGCTGCCCTGCTGCTCACCGCGAAAGCGGCGCGGCCCAAAGGGCTCAAAGATGAAGAATTTCAAGCCCGACGACGGAGAAATAAGACGGCAAGACGCACTCGGAATAACTCAAAGGTTCACACCATCGCTGTGCAAGCTGCCGGGGCGCGACGAGAAGATTCTGGCGACCATTTCCCGCTGCAGGTTGCTTTAACGCTCGTTTGGCTTATGCACTTGCCGGAAGGCTCCATTTCTTCTGGGCAGACTTTGCTATCAGCTTGTTGGCGCCTTTCACCGGGCGGCCACAAACCCCACGGCCGGAGAGCGATTCCACATTTTGGCCCGTAGGAAGGAGAATCCCGCGCAAGTATATCCAACGCTTCAGCCGTGCAGCACAACATCCCTCGATGTCCACCCTGCTGCGGTTATCGCGCTGCTCCACCGTAACGGCGAATCGCGTGATGCGTGAAGAGATGGCGGCGACTAAGATTCGGGATGTCACAGCTCTATGCTCGCCGATAAGGCAAGACGCCGACAGAAGAGGGAGGAGACTCGGGGAGGATGCTGCGCAGGAGGAAGCGACAATGACGACGCCGCCTCGCAAAGAAGAGCCGGCGAACAACCGAAGAAGAACAAGAAAGAGGTGCTTGCCGCTGAGAAGTCCAGCAAGGAGGCTCCCGCCAAGCAAACAGTGCTGGCGGCCCGCAAGGAGCTCCTCCCAGAAGCGCAGCCGACAAGCAGTGACGGCCCGGCTGCAATAATATCGCAAACTCCACCGCACTAAGGGCCACGATCTCTCCAATCGCAAGCTGGCCGAGTACTCGCCGAGCAGCAAAAGCTGAGTACGAGAGGCGCGACAAGGAGAAGGCCCAAGGTGGCGGGGAGAACTGAGCAAGAAGGCCGCTCAATGGCCGGGAGGACGCCGCAGGCCAAGCAGCGGCAAGGTGATCGACCTCCGGGCCGCGACAAGGATGAAGAAGACGACGACGAAGACATGGAGGATGAGGATAACAGCGAGCGTGAGTTCCGTAAGGCCACGGAGGTCCCAGGCGCTTTACGGTGGCGCTTCAGACGCCCCACCGCCAGCTAAAGCAAAGGTGCGTGAGGTGAATGCAGCAGAGCCGCCTGTGGAGTCGCCAAGCAGTTCTCAAATGGTCCAAGACGCCCATCATTTTTGATCTTGAGGATCACCCCGACCACCATCCGGGCCGGCGTGCTTGCCGATGCTGGTCTCGCCCACCATCCGCAACCTCAAGGTCACCAAAATGTTGGTTGACGGCGGGCCGGGCTGAACTTGATCTCCTCCGCTGTGATCAAGAAACTCCAAATTTCAGATGGCGAGCTCAAGAGACCGGTTCTTTCCAAGGAATCAACCCGGACGGAGTAAGCTCAAGGAAAGATCACCCGCCGCATGACCTTTGGCGGGAGCTCAATTTCAGGATCGAGCGATCACTTTCGACGTCGCCGATATTCCGCTGTCGCGATAATGGAATACTCGCCGCCCCGCCTCGCCAAGTTCATGGCAGCTTCCCATTATGCTTACAACGACTCAAGATGCCGGGCCGATAAGCGCCATCACCGCCCACGGCGACAAGAAGGATGCGCTTGTTCCGCGCCGACAAGATCTACCGGATGCGCAGCCGCGCCGATAAGAATACACTTGTTACCGAAGCTCCCGGGGAGAAGACGAAGACTGTCTCGCAAGTGCTGGGGCCCACTCCGCAACCGCACCTCTTCGAGGCTGCCGCTGCCGAGGACGCCCCGCCGAGCTCCACCGCAAGAGTAAAAGGAATGGCCGCTCACCGGCAACCAAGAAGGTGTCCGCTATGAGGACGGCATCGGTGGTACCTTCACCATCGCTGCCACACTTGACAAAGAATAGAAAGCGCTGCTTGTCGCTTTTCCTCGGGCGTAATGTCGATGTGTTTGCATGGCAACCATCCGACATCCCCGTGTTCCTGTGAAGGTGATGGAGCACAGCTTGTTGCTTGCCTCGTGGCGCGCCCATCAAGCAAAAAGTGAGGAAGCAAGTCCGGAGCGCCAAGAATTCATCAACGAAGAAATCAAGAAGCTAGAGGCAGCAGGCCTAGTTAGAGGGTGATCCATCCGACGTGGTTAGCAAACCCAATGCCGTCAGGCGCAAGGCCAACGGAAATGGAGGCTGTGTATAGACTTCACCGATGTGAATAAAGCATGTCCCAAGGATCCATTCCCTTGCCAAGCATTGACCAGATTGTTGACTCCACTCACGGATGAGCTACTCGCTTTTTGATGCATACTCAGTGCTATCACCGATCTTTATGGCCAAAGAGGATGAAGAGAAGACTGCATTTATCACTCCATGTGGCACTTATTGCTTCACACGCATGCCATTTGGGGTCAAGAATGCAGATCAACATTTGCAAGGGTAGTGTATAACGCTTTTGAGCCACAGATCCACGTAAATGTAGAGGCTTACATGGATGATATCGTGGTGAAGAGCAAGAGCAAGGATACGCTGATTCAAGATTTGAAGAGACATTTCAGAACCTCGCGCAAGATACAGTTAGTTGAACCCCGAGAAGTGCGCTTTGGAGTTCCTCCGCAAACTTCTCGGTTCTTTGTGTCACAGAGGGGATTGAAGCCAACCCCGACAAGATTAAAGCCATTGAGCAGATCGAAGCCCTGAAGCGAGTCAAGGATGTCAAGGCTTGCAGGTTGTGTGGTCCTCAAGAGGTTCATTTCAAAGTTCAGTAGAACGCCTTCTTACCTTTCTTCAAAATCTTGAAGAAGGCAGGTCCCATGAAGTGGACTCGGAAGCGGAGGCTGCGCCGCAGATTTGAACGGTACTCATCCTCCACCTCAATACTTGTCGCACCTAGACCAGTGGAGAAGTTGTTGCTGTACTAGCGGCAACCAACCAGGTGGTTAGTGCTGCTAGTAGCGGAGGGAGTCCGACGAGGAGGCTACACCACCGCAAGCGAGTCCAGCGACAAAGGTGGGCTGTCTCGACAAGCCCGCCCCGACAAGGACAACTCACAAGCAGAACAGGATGAGGTGCGGAAGAAGATGGTGCAATGCGCCCAGTGTATTTTGTAAGTTCCCTCTCCAGTGGGGCTAGATCAAGATACTCCGTGTGCAAAGTTGCTGCCTCCTCATGGCCTCGAGAAAGCTGCGCCATTACTTCTGTGCACACGAGATAACAAAGGTCACTTGCTTCACTCAAGAGGATATTGCATAACCCGTAAGCAACAAAAGGATCGCTGAGTGGGCACCGAGCTGTCGAGCTTTGGACTCAAGTTTGAAAGTACTTCAACCATACAGAGCCGAGCTTTGGCAGAATTTATAGCAGAGTGGACCCCAACGCCTGATGAAGAAGTCCAAGAAACAAGTACACCCGCATAAGAAGCGACAAGTGAATGGGTAATGTACTTTGATGGTGCTCTTGCAAGGCGCCGGTGCCGGCGTGGTACTCATCGCGCCCACCGAGAGCACCTCAAGTATGTTATCCAGACACTTCCTAGGAGCAACCGACAAACAACACCGCTGAATATGAAGGTTTGCTCGCCGCCTCGTGGATTGCGGGCCGAACTTGGGATCAGTGAAGTTGATTGTAAGGGAGATTCTCAGCTGGTGGTCCGCAAGTTAACAAGAGCTATTAGAGCCCTTTGATGGAAGCTTATGTCGATGAAGTGAGGAAGCTTGAGGAGCGCTTTGAAGGTTTGCAGATGGAGCACGCCCCAGAGCTCGTAATGAAATCGCAGATGGCCTTTCAAAGTGTGCTTCATGAAGTTACCCGGGAACCGGGACCTTCTTGCTCAAGCTGACTCAACCATCCATCACGCCATCAATTGGGCAGTCCAAGAAGAGAAAGTTGGTCTCCGCGACTACTTGTCGGGCGGGTTCCCCGAGGTCACGCCGCCAAGGTCCCCAAGATCAACGAACAGAAGCCGAGGAACAGCTTGCTTCTGCAGATCCTCGGATCCAGACAGCTTGAAGTAGTGTTCCCGATAAGCTAGCCTGCGCGAAGCTTGTCGGGGACCTTCAGCTCCCAAGAGCTGCGAGGTTCTCAAGCAAGCCGAGGTTCCCACAATGCCCTCATGCCTTTAGTCCTGCCGCTGAGCCCTAAGTTCCGCATGGGCGCAGCAGATCGCCCATTTTTGCAAACCGGAGAACTTCCCCGACGCACC